>JADIOT010002653.1:0-33678 GCA_018343995.1 Waltiozyma sp. UFMG-CM-Y6624
GGATTCAAAATCTTTTGTGGCTAAGGCACTAGCGGCATCAACTGCTTCTTGTTTGGCAACTTCTATAAGATACTCATAGATCGAAGTATCTTCAATCTGAAACGAAAGCAAACTTGATACAATGTGTTGGGAGATTGAAGTGGAATCGAATACATTCTCAAAACTTCTTCTTAGTTTCGCTAGTGAGAGTTTTTGATAAGATCTTTTAAAATCATCGACATTTGATAAAATAAACTCGTGAAACTTATTGGCTTGGTTGAGTAAAAAGAAATAATTCATGTGGGAGACAACTTTTTGAAACTGATATCCTTTCATAAATAAGTCAATTATTTGTTGGTTGGCCGATTTATAAGTATCATCAATAACAAGAAACAAATTGTTCCCCCTCAAGGTTGACACTGTATTGCCGTTATAAGGAGCCAATACCACCCCACATTCTTTCAAAATATTTAAATATTTCCCTGTCAGAAGTATTTTCACTTGAAAGTTTCTATCAAGGAATTGTTTGGGCAGTCCGTCAATTTTAATGATAAATAAATTTTGCCAAAAGTGTTCGGAGTTCAGTATATGAGATGATGAGTTGGAGTTGGATCCTTTAGAAATAAAAAATTCGTTACTACTATCATCAAGTTCACCAATAGTAAGCCAATTGTTCAATGAGTGGATATAACTTATGCTTACATTGTCCAATAAATTGTTCAAGAACTCATATGCCTTAGTATCACCATTGTGAGAGTCAATAATGTCTTGAATAATTTTAAGAACCTGGCCACCTTTGGCGATTCGATGCTTAGTTGCATCCACCAGTATATCTAGTGAGAATTCGTTATCAAGATCATTCTTGATACTGGAAATAAAATTGTTAAATTGAAGTTCTTGATTTGCCAATTCTTCTCGTCTATTCTGATTGAAAGTGTATATCGTCTGTACTATGGCATAAAGAAGGGCAATCTTCAGAGCCATAGAAGACCTTAAATCTTGTTCGAATTGTCTAAGTGTGAAAAGCTTATCAAATCTAAACTTTGCTTCTTGCACGTTAAGAAATCTAATATATTCCTTTAAAACATCTCTTATTTCATGCACTAAAGACTGTGTAACCTGTCCATATTCTTCAGCGTCAAAAGTCTCTGTGAAAAAGATCAAAGCTGAGTACATTTTGGATATGGCAACCATTCTCTTAGTAACATCTTTCAAACTAGAGTCTAGATGTTTGTTTATCTTATAATCAGCGCCATTTATACGCGTTAGTTGATCATTAGGATTATATTTTTCATTAAATCTCACATAACTTCCTTCTTGACCCATAAGAACACAGAGGAGGTCTTTGATTATAAGACCCTCCTGTAGTTTGATATCTCGTATATCTGTCAATGTGTGCGGTTTCATTTTTTGGTATTCTGTACATAATGGTGGATAGTTCACCAATCTGGTGCTTATTCTTGAGTTACCATCTAGAAGATGAACAGAGTCCTAGAAGAAGAAAAAATCGTTAGTGAACCTAGAACAATCACAAATTTATAATTCTGAAGATCAACTTACTACAACTGTTTCCATTCTTCTGTGTTGATATTAATGGGGGGAGGGGATGTTTACTAATAGTTCTTTAAATTTTAACCGCCCTAAACTTGTTTTTATAGTGCCTTTAGTTTGTTGATGTTTACCATTATAATTTCCAGGGACCTTGTTTACGCGGTTTTTGCCCGATAATCTATGACAGCCAAATCAACAAAAAAAAATCCCAAACCCGCGCGAAATCTTGATTTTATCATGAACTTGGTGGCTTCAAAACACACACATAGACTTGGAAGGCAAAAAAAAAAAGATAATTACAAAGAGCTTTTTTATATTTAATCAATTGAATTATCGATATCCAAACATCGGAATGTTTTTAACAAGATCTGAATATGACCGTGGTGTCAGCACATTTTCCCCAGAAGGCCGTTTGTTCCAAGTGGAATACTCTTTAGAAGCCATTAAGGTAAGTTTTTTATATAATCCTAATTGGAATTGGAATTGGAATTGGAATTGTTTTTACTAACAGTTTCTAAATAGCTTGGTTCTACAGCTATTGGTATCGCCACAACTGAAGGTGTTGTTCTTGGTGTTGAAAAGAGAGTGACATCTTCTCTACTTGAATCATCCTCCATTGAAAAGATTGTTGAAATTGATACACATATTGGTTGTGCCATGTCCGGTTTGACCGCTGATGCAAGAAGTATGATTGATCACGCCAGAGTCAGTTCTGTTAACCATTCCTTATACTACGATGAACCAATTGGGGTCGAAAGTTTGACTCAATCGGTGGCGGATTTAGCATTGAGATTCGGTGAGGGTGCTTCTGGGGAAGAAAGATTGATGTCTAGACCATTTGGTGTTGCTTTACTCATTGCCGGTATTGATGAAGAAAAGGGTCCACAATTATATCACACTGAACCATCTGGGACTTTCTACAGATATGAAGCCAAGGCTATTGGTTCGGGTTCAGAAGGTGCTCAAGCCGAATTACAAAGTGAATATCATAGCTCATTAACGAAGCAAGAGGCTGAGCTATTAATTCTTAAGATTCTCAAGCAGGTGATGGAAGAAAACTTGGATGAAAAGAATGTCCAATTGAGTTCTGTCACTAAAGAAGAAGGATTTAAGATATATTCGAATGAAACCACCGCAGACATCATTAAGGTTTTGAAAGCTAAAGAAGCTGAAGAAGCCACTGATAACTAATTATAAGATGACAACTAAAGGGTGAAACAAATATAAAGATCTAAGATATAATTTACAAATAGTAGTTTAGTGTAACACATAACTTAAGTACTGTAATATTGGGGGGAAGACCAAGCTTTTTTCCAGTGTGCACGTGATTGAAATTATTCTCCAAAAGCAATTTATCAAAAGGAGATGTAGGGTTACCCGGTGCTGGAAACAGGGGAAAAAAATATTATCAGTACCTAAAAAATTTAAACCACAGAGCTTGAAATTAAACAAAAGCGATCAAGAGTTATTATTTGAAAGTATTAGCCCTCGTCGAGTCATCCAAGGAAAAAATGGTCAAGAGAAGAACAGCTGCTATCTTACCAACTAACATTATTCTTCTACAGAACTTGGTTCGTCGTGATCCAGAGTCATACCGTGAAGAATTCTTACAACAATATGCTCACTATGAATCCTTAAGAGATCTTTTCATGGCTCAACCAGGTTCCCAAAACGGTGACCAATTTGAAGAATTGATCGGGTTTGTCTCAGCGGTGTGCTCCTGTTATCCTAAGGAGACTGCCAACTTTCCTAACGAGTTGAAATCATTGATTGCCAACAATCATAGAGATTTGACTCCAGAATTAAGAGAAAAGATCATTCAATGTTTGGTGATGTTGAGAAACAGAGACATCATTACAGCTGAATCTTTGATTCAAACGATTTTCCCATTGTTGAGTGCCTACTCTGGTGCTGCTAATGTTAATGCACAACACTCTAAGGCTCTGCGTCATCAAGTTTACAGTACATTAATCAGTTTATTGAAGAATGTTAACACCGGTGCTAAGAACCAGAAGCTTAACCGTTCCACTCAAGCCTTATTGTTCAACTTATTGGAACAAAAGGATGCCCAAGGTGTTTGGGCTACCAAGTTGACCAGAGAATTATGGAGAAGAGGTATCTGGGATGATTCACGTACTGTCGAAATCATGACCCAGGCCACTTTGCATCCAGACTCCAAGGTTGTTGTTTCCGGTGTCAAGTTCTTCCTTGGTGCAGACAAGGAAAGAGAAGAGAACTTCGAAGATGATTCAGAAGAAGAAGGATTCGATTTAAACGCTATGAAGCACAGAATGAACATCAACAAAAAAACCGGTAAGCGTGCCAAGAAGTTGGAGAACGCTGTCAAGACCATGAAGAAGAAGAATAGCACTAAGCATTCAGCCACCTATTTGAACTTCTCCGCTATTCATCTTCTACGTGATCCTCAAGGCTTTGCTGAACAAGTTTTTGAAACTCATTTACAAGGGAAGAATTCCAACAAGTTTGACCTAGAGCAGAAGATTGCCCTTATGAATTTATTGTCTAGATTGATTGGTACACACAAACTTACTGTTCTTGGTATCTACTCTTTTTTCCTTAAGTACTTAACACCAAAGCAAAGAGATGTTACTCAAGTCATGGCTGCATGTGCCCAATCCTCGCACGATTTGGTCCCACCAGAGTCTATCAACGTTATGGTTAGAAAGATTGCCGATGAGTTTGTATCTGATGGTGTTGCTCCAGAAGTTGCTGCTGCAGGTATCAACACCATCCGTGAAATTCTATCTAGAGCTCCTTTGGCTATTGACCAGACTTTGCTTCATGATTTGACTGAATACAAGGGCTCTAAGTCTAAGCCTGTTAACATTGCTGCTAAGTCTTTGATCTCACTTTACAGAGAAGTTGCTCCAGAAATGTTACACAGAAAGGATCGTGGTAAGGTTGCCACTATGGAAATTTCTGCAGGTGAGAAACATGGTCTTCCACAGTACGGTGTTGAGTCCAATACTCAAGGTATTCCAGGTATTGAATTGTTGGCCAAGTGGAGAGAAGAGCAAGGTCTTGCTGCCAATGACGGTGAAGACGATGATGCCAACTGGGAAGTTGATGAAGACGAAGAAGCTGATGGTAACGATATTGAAGGTGACTGGGTCACTGTTGATTCAGACAAGGAAATTGAAATCAGTGATGATGAAGATGAAGACAAGAAGGAGGATGTTCCTGAATTGACTAAAGGTACTAAAGATATTGAAGAAGACTCTGACTTGGAATTATCTGACGACGAGGCTGAAAAGATTGAAGAAGACACTGAAGAAGTTGCTGCTGTTCCTCTTGACGCTGACGCTGCCTTCAGAGAGCTTGCCTCCACTCGTATCTTAACTCCAGCTGATTTTGCTAAGATCGAAGAGTTAAGAACTCAAGCCGGTATTGACAAAATTATGGGTAACAAGACCCAAAGAAACGAAGAACAAGTCGATTCAGGTTCCTTGGTCGGTCCTGTTAAGTACAAACAATTACGTGAAGAAAGAATTGCACATGCCAGAGAAGGTCGTGACGAACGTGATAAGTTTGGTTCTCACAGAGGTAAGCGTGATGCCCCACATTCCACCACTAATAGAGAAAAGGCCAGAAAGAAGAATTTCGTCATGATGATCCATAAGAGATCTGTCCAAGGTAAGGTTAAGAGATCCCTACGTGATAAGCAAAAGGTTTTACAGGCCCATATCACTAAACAAAAGAAGAAGGGTCATTAGTTAGGTTGCATTTTTTTTTGTTAATTATAGTTTTGCATAGAAATCAGTTTTTGTTCATTTTTTTTTCATTAAATGTCAGGGGAATATATAGTGCTGTGTACATTAGAATTAAATTTAAATTAAATTTTAGAAAAGTGTCTTTAGATCTTTGAGACTAATATCTTTACAGCATAATGTGTCCCAAGTAACGTGTGAAATTATTTTAATCGCTTGTCCCCGAAAATAAAAAGATAAACAATTAAAATTTCGTAAAAAAAAAAAAAAAAAAAAAAAAAAAAAAAATTAGGAATATAGTTTCCAAAATTCAGTAATAAGTAGTTGATAATCTTTCTTATAGGCTTCACTTCTTTCCCTAATTATCTGCTAGATCCTTTGAAATTTAATAACCATGGACAGAGAGCAACGTAAACTGATGAGAATCAGAGGGGCAGGAAGTCGGCCTCTCTCTAACATACAGGTTCCTGTTTTAAAATTCCCAAGTCCCAAGAAACAAAAAAATTCTCCAATAAAAAGAAAGAAATCCCTGTCTCCTAAGAAACATTTACAAAAATCACCAGAAGATTTTAGGGTTCCCAAATTTAGACCACCATTAAAGTACAAAGCAAAAATTGGAGAAACACCAGCAAGATCTCAATCAAAACAACCACAGGAACTTCTTAAAACTACACCACTCCGACAAATCAGTTCCAATAATCATGTAACACCATTTGTTCTAAACTCAGTAGAAAGAAGAGAATTGGATGATATAGCTATGGATTTCCAGAATGATACCGATCGAGTACCGTCGCCTCAAAGAAATATGACACACGATAATGATGATATTAAAGAAAGTGACAAGTCTTTATCAACTAGCAAAAAGAGAATTCGCCATGAAAATTCTGTATCTCCAATTAAGAAAAGAACTTTTAAAGCAAGAAATGATCATTCCAAATCGAAGAAACGCTCAGAGACAAATACAAGGACACGATCTAAATCAATTCCCAAATCATTCAAAGACGAATATGTCTACGAATCAGATAGCACATCAAGCTCTTCTAATGGGGACATGGATCAATCAGATACCGAATTTCAGGAAGAAAACCCTACAGAACATTCTGAAAACGACACAGATATCTCAGATGCAGATGATATTCTATACAATGACCGCAAGAAGAACGTGATTAAGATCTCTAGAATGCCAACATCCTCTGCTCGTCTTAACTTTATCGATGTTTTGATTCACTATATTAAAGAATCAGTACCTCAGTACAAACATTACGATAAAAACCCAGAGTTGTATAAACGTTTCAGGGACACTGTCATTGCAGAACTTGAGACAATTCTAGATTTGACATTAACTAACAATAACTATCTTGCTGAACTTAGAAATATAAGGAACGATAAAAATGACTTAAGGCGTCAGATATTAGAAATCACAAACCAATCCAATGAATTGACCGCAGAGATTAATAAGATGAGGGCTCAATATAGGGTAATGAAACGGAATATGAACAGTTTAGAAGAGATCGATAATTATGTGGAAAAATTAAGGAACAAGCAGAATCAGAATGAAAATGAGAATAATATCGACTTTAATGTATCTGATGATTCGGAAACTGATGACGAAGAAATTGATAAGGAAAGAGTTAAGTTCTTATTGGAAGTTAATAAACTAAATAGCGTCATTGATCCAAATTATGGTCTTTTGGAAAAGATTAAACGTGTCAATAAAAAATTGCAAACTATAGATCAAATTGTGAGTCGTTTATAATAAAAAAAAAAAAACAAGATGCGCCCCCCGCATCGAACGTTTTTATTTCCTAACTAGGAAGTTAATTCTGGGCGACGGATTAATTCTTTTTTTGGTCGCGCGCGAAGGAATCGGAAATCGAAATAATCGGTGAGAAAAAAAAAACAACATAACTTCATTTTATTTTTTAATATTCCGTAAATTTGACATTTAAATAAATATTAATTTTCTAATCATATCCATAATGAGTGGTGAACCATATCTTTTTATCTTTGCAGTTGTCCTCAACGCTATCTGTTTATTCCTTCAAGTCTTCTTTACAATCATGTACAGTGACTTGGAATGTGATTACATCAACCCAATTGAATTATGTACCAAGTTGAACAAGATGATCCTTCCAGACTATGCTCTCCATGGTTTCCTTTCAGTTCTATTCTTGTTGAACGGTTACTGGTTCCCATTCCTTATCAACTTGCCATTATTGGCCTTCAATGTCCAAAAGGTTCTTAACAAGACCTACTTATTGGACGCTACTGAAATCTTTAGAACCTTGAACAAGCAAAAGAGAGAAAGCTTTATCAAATTAGGTTTCTTCTTGTTCTTGTTCTTCTTCTACTTATATAGAATGATCATGGCTTTAGTCAGAGATGATTAGATTAGTGTGAAACCCCCAGTCATTTTTTTTTCTATTTCATTATTCTGAATCGGAGAGGGGAGTTTTTACAAGAAGCCATTTGTGTCTAAAAATTAATTGGTCTGCACATGGTATGAGGCGTAATATTGATCTATATATGTTTGCCAAAGAGATAGAGATAGAGAGAAATGTCTACATGTGTTATGGGAGTTAAAAGGGGCGGGAGGTGTTAGAAGATTATATGAAGATTAAATGTTGAGTTGAGGGGGGGGGGGTTCTGCACTAGGTTTATATTTGTATAAACTAAATTATTAATTCATAAGATACTTTTCCAGCTGTTTTTTTTTTTTGTGTGTGTGTTTTGGGTTTCGTACTGGTATTAATGTATATTTTGAAGTACTAAAAATAACTAACTTATCATTGCAATGGCTTCATCACTTCTTCAAATAACATCTTCTTCAAATCGTCCATATTCAAATCGCTCTCACTCTCATTAAATCCCCAGAATTCATCAACTTCATTAATTTTTGGGCAGTCAGGTTCATCAGTAGGATCATGGTATAGTTTCAAGTAAGGATGATCCAAAGCATCAGTGACACTGATCCTCTTCTTTGGGTTAAATATCAATAATTTCTCCAAAAGATCCAATGCTTCAGGGTTCGTCCCTGGAGGGAACAAGCTCTCTAATGGGGTCTTTTTTCTAAAAGGCAATGATCTAATATACTCTCGAGCTCTCTTGGACTTGATGTTGTAGAAATCATCAACAGATGGCGTACCAAGTACCTCCATGATTAACCAAAGTTGATTATGGTAATCTCTACCTGGAAACAAAGGCTTGCCACTCAACATCTCAGCCAAAATACAACCAACTGACCAGACATCTATAGCTGTGGTATATTCTTGGAAGGTCAACATGATTTCTGGAGCTCTGTACCATCTAGTAGCAACATATTCAGTCATGAATCCAAAATTGTTCTCAGTGGAAGCAATGGATCTAGCAAGTCCAAAATCACACACTTTCAAATCACAATTGGAATTCAAGAGTAAATTGGAAGGTTTTAGGTCACGATGAAGAACATTCGCACTGTGCATAGCCTTTAATGCCCTCAATGTTTGATAGATGAAATATTGACAGTGGTCATCACTTAATTTTTGGGACTTGATAACACGATGAAGATCCGTTTCCATTAATTCCTGAATCAAATAAACTTCATTAAATTTTTCATAGGATGCTGGTTTCTGAATGTCAAGAATTGATATTATGTTTTCATGGTTATTGAAGTGCTTCAAGAGTTTTAGTTCTCTTAATGTTCTAAGACAGAATATTGGCTTTTCAAAAGGAAGTATTTTCTTAATAGCCACTTTGGTACCTGATGGTACATGGACTGCTGAACATACAATACCATAGGCACCTTCACCAATGATTTCTTGAATCTGATAGTGATTAGACACATTAAAGGATATTTTTCTTTCCATTGTGAACTTTTGCTATTATATGGTTTTAACTTGTTTTTTTTTTTTTTCGGTAATGTTTTAATTTACTGAAAAGAGTCGAGTTGAGGCACTTGTGTGTGTGTGTGTGTGTGTTGTTTCTTAAGATATTTAACAACCTGGTTTGTAAACTGATCCTTATATTTGATAGAGGTAATATATTAAGGAGAATATTTATTTTTTATTTATTTTTTTGAATTGATGTAGTTTTTTGAGGAAATTTTTTTCCCAAGATCATTTCATTAATATATAAATTAATATTTCAATTTAAAAAATCAAATTTTGATATCAAACAAATTCACTTAAACGCGCGGGCTATGTGTGGTCTAACCGTACGTTTTAAGTATTATGATAAAATTTTGCTTTAAGAAAATGTTTAAAGAGCTTTTAATCCAAAAAAAAACATGCAGAGTTATTACTACTTTCTTAATAAAAAAAAAAGCCTGAAATTATATCAGTGAGGAAGAGACTATCAATATATTTGATTAATTGGGTAAGTTCTTGTTTTGTTTTGTTTTTTTTTTTTGTTTTTTTTTTTGATTTTTCAACCTCCAGCAATTTTACACCAAGGTTATACGTAGAGAAAGAAAAGTTTGATCAACTTTCAAGGAAACAATATACTTATATATTACCCCCTACAATTTGAATATAAATTATTAAATATGTATATATGTTTAAAAATTAAATATAAATTTTTAAATACAAAATTATATTTAAAGACTTTTTTTTTTATTTAATTTTTTTTGAAATTTAATTAATAATTAATATATATATATATATATATATATAAATAACTTAATAAAAAAATTTCTAATTTTTTTTTTAAATAAGTATAATTTACATGCTAAATAGTACATTTAACTGGGTTTAACTGGAATAGTAAATATGGACCAAGTGAGTTCTTTCACAGTATAAGTTTAATTTATAATTAGCAATTACACGAGCAAAAGGGCAGCTGCAACTAAATTCTCAGCAAAACGTATTATACTTTTTTTTTTATTTACGCGTCTGTTATTTTAAATGTAAACGCGTTAACTTTCTCTTATATAATATACAAAAGAAAAAGGAAAAAAAAAAAACACACACACAAAACAATATTAGGATCTAATTTAAAACTTTATTAAATATACCGATTACAAAAAGGACAAAAAAAAAATCAAAAAAAAAAAATCTGATGGCACGAGTTGAGACAGGGAACACATTTAATGGTTATATCCATGAGTTCAATGGCGTCAGAGGTAAGTGTTTTCCCACACTAAATACTTGGTTAAATACACTCAACTAACAGTGAACGAATAGTTGATAATTTTAATAATGAACTGAACCCACAGCGGCCCAAAGAAAAGGTTGAGTTTTATCTTTTGACTCATGCCCATGCTGATCATTTGAAAGGTCTTGAATCCAAAAGTTTCTCAACGAAAAAAATCTATTGCTCTAAATTAACATATGAACTTCTTATTACAGACTCGAAGTATTACCAAAAGAAACCATACCTTCAAGTTCTCGAAAGTAACTTAGAAGTGGAATTACCCTATAAAGACACACGGCTTAAAGTAGTTGCAATACCATCTAATCATTGTCCTGGTTCTGTTATGTTCCTTGTAAGTGACTTGACCTATAAGACAAACGTGCTTTTAACAGGAGACATCAGGGCAGAACAACGATGGATAGACACAATTATCAAAAATCCTTATCTTTATCCATTTACCACGAAGTTGAAGAGTTTGGATAATATCTACCTCGATACGACTTATGGTTATAGAACAGAACCGTTTATTATTATGCCTAAGAATTCAGATGGATTGAATAAGCTTACGAATATCTTGGCTGATTATCCACATGAAGATGAAGATATCCATTTTTATTTCACTGACTCAAACCTAGGATTTGAAGAAGTTTGGTCTTTGATTTTACCGTTATTCACCGATAAGGTGCACATTATCAAACCAATTATGGACAAGTTAGAAAAGATCTTTGAATATGATCAAGAGTCTTGTTATTCAAAGAAGTTTCAAACAATGTTTAAAATTAATGGAGCTAATGATTGTAATTTCCATGTCTCGAACCGTCCCATCAGATCGAAACATAACATCTTTAATGTGGTTGTGAAGCCTGTGATCAATATTGATAAAGATACATATGAAAAGATGAATGCCACCCCACAAGAGTCCCAACTGACGTTCGCTTACGAGACAAAGAAAGGTCACAAGGTATACAAACGAAGTTACTTGAATCCATATGGAACAATGGTTGATTCATATCATTTGAAACATAAAGACACTGGAATTATATTGAACGACACTATTGCTTATTTCTTCAGTAGACATTCTTCGTATGATGAGTGCCTTAATTTGGTAAGTCAATTCAATGTTAAGCAGATATATCCCACAACCGAATCGAACATTACTTGGAGTGCTGGGTTTCAGATCGCAAGACATTTTGGCAAATTGTTGACTGATGACGAGTTTTTATATGATAAAATTGGAAGGAAAATTTATGGTCCACAGCCATTAATATCTTTGAATCCAACAGTGGTTGATATTCTTACAAACAATGAATTTAATGGCGTTGAATTTCTAACAGAATACAAACAAAAATCGTTTGGTTTGGATTTCAAAGGACAACAACCTTTAAAAAATGCCTTTGGTGAGGACCACCTAACCAACGAGGAAAGACAGATCATTAGAGATTATAAACAAGCCCAAAATTTCAACAAGATGATAGCAGGAACAAATCATTACAGACAGCAAAGGATTCACAATGAGACACCAGAAATATTTCTTCAGCAATTGATAGAGAAAACTGAGAGAAGCAACGCCAAGAATCAAGAAGAATCTTATAATGATGGAGAAACAGATGATGGGTACTCGACATTTGACGAGTCCGAATTTAATTTCGAACTATCGCCTATTAAAATTAAGCTTAGCTATTTAGAAGATCTTGATGAGTCAACTGTTTCTGTGTCACCCAAGAGGAGTCTTGAGAAACCTGAATCGTCACAAGTTAACTCAAAGAAATGCAGATTGGATTTGATGAAACAACATTTTGATATGGCTGAGTTGGAAGACTTGAATCAAATTAAAACCGCTGGTCTCAACAAAGATCGAATTAATGAAATAGAGAAAATCATCAAAGAAGATTCGGAATTTTGTATCAGATTGACTTCTTTGATAGAAGAAAGAACCAAAAACGATAAATATCAGTAGCTTATAATATACATATATCACAAATTAAGGACAATAAAAAAAAAAAAAAGAATACCTCTATTATTAGTATTATTATTAATATACTACTATACTGATGTGATGCAAAAACAAAAAAAAAAAAAAAAAACGTAAAAAAAAACTGAAATCTGAAAGCCCCGTTAATTAACACAAACAACCTCTAAGCAATACCCCCATGATACCACTTGACTAATTTTCTCTCCATTGGTTACCACATTTTGTACATTTGTAAAAAGTAGTCATAGGTTCATCTGCAGATCTAATTTGCAATTGGAAGAAGTAAGCCTTATCATGACCACAAGTATCGACAGGACATTGCGTTGTTGTTTGGTCAACATTATCCCATGCACCGTCACCGCCTAAAACATCATCGATTTGCTTTCTTGGTAACTCCTTACGGTCAAAAATCTCAATACCACTGATAGGGAACTCGTACGGACATGTAGAACAGTTTAGTCTATGAATACCACTATCTGCTGTGGAGATCTATTATAGATTACATGTTAGTTTTTGTTTTATTTTTTTTTTTTCTCTCTTCTTGATTATTTTTCATTTTACCTGGAGTAACTTACCATAAGCATATTAGAGCAGTTTGGGCAGAAGGACAACATCTTATTATGATTAGTTGGTATGCGAATGAATAGATTAAGATCAGCTATGAATCAAAGTAAATTTAAGTGAGGCTTCTAGGTGTAGAAAATATCTTGATCTACCGCATCTCATTAAAGTTATTGTTTTTGCTGAACTGACTTCCGGGGGCATTGTTTTTTTTTAAAAGTTTATTAGGGCACGTGAATATTCCAAAATCTGATCTGAAATAAAAAGTAAACAATATGTGATTCCAGATCAAGTTTTACTATCAAAACAACAATTTTTTTTTTTTTTTTTTTAAAATTTGGTCATTCTAAACAGATTCCATACAATCCTTATCAAACGCAAGCCTAAATTAGGATCTGAAGAATGTCAGATGAAGATATCTCAAACTTACAAACTGTGCGGACTACAGACTCTTCAGATATCCCCAGAACACCAGTGAAGAAAACAACAATACCATTCATATCATCGAATTTAAAAACACCGAATGACCATAATCACGCCCATGTCAATGAAATAAACCCTTTAAATTCGAAGAAAGTGACAGATAGTCCACAATCACCAAGTGAATTCGGAATTCTCAGCAATATAAGCAAACCCATTGCACTACAACTATCTCCACAACATAAATCCACAGAGGATTCGATATCGAAGAAAACAGGCGATGTAATTGATGAGGAAGAAAATTCTGGATCAAAACAGGAACTTGTTCAAACAGGCCAAGGAAGACCAAAGAAGGTTGAGATAATGATTGAAGGAGATAAATCAGAATTAGAATCAGAATCAGAACCAGATAATAATAAACCAAAGAGAGGTAGAGGAAGACCTAAGAAAAGTATCATTTTATATGAATCCCCTCCAAGGGATTCACCATACGGTAGAATCCTTCGAGTCAGATCAACTAAGAAAACCGATTCTGGTGTGCCAACCTCTATGGAGAGAGAAAGAACCAGAACTAAGCGGACCAATATAGACGAATCGGTCATAGATGATGGCTGTGAAAAAACCATTGAACCAAATTTACATAAAAGATCCCGTGGGCGACCAAAGCTATCTGACGAAGAGAAGAGAAGACGTCTTATGGAAAGATTTCAGAAACAAAAAGAAGAAGAAGAAGAAAAAGAAATGGAACATCAACAAACAATTGAGCAAGACCGGAACAAACCACAGAAGAAAAGACCTGGTAGACCAAGACTTTCTTTAGAAGAAAAACAAGAGAGGAAAAGACAAAGATTGGGATTGTTACTCAATTCAAATGAGACTGAGAAAATCGTTGAACCAACAGCACAAAAATTTTCAAAGGCAAGTGTAATTGTATCTACCCTTACTGATGATTTTGACAGTAATAACGACAGTGACCGGAGTATCAATGAAGAAAAATTAAGTAATATCAGTATGGATTCAGAGTCTAATGACTCTATGAGTGATGACAGTGATGAAGAGTTTGGTAAGTCTTTCAGTAAGAAGTTGAGCTCAAAATCAAAATCAAAATCAAAATCGAAAAACTTAGTTTCAGGCTCTAATTCTGTTCAAAAATGTGGAAGAGGAAGACCCAAATTATCAGAGGAAGAAAAACTTAAGCGTGCCACGCTGAGAGAACTAGGTTTACTCCATTCCAATACCTCAATGAAAATCCAGAAGAAGGAAATACAAGAAAAGAAACTGGGCGAACTGGTTGAAATTGATCAGGAAGATTATGAGATCGATGAACTGGGCGATGATTCTGATGCTGAAGTCACAAATTTTGTGTTTATTTCAAATCCAAAGCAACTACAAAATGATAGACAGAAGAATATAGAGGATGAAATGAAGACACCAATTACCAAAGAGAAAAGAATGAAGATTATCCAGAAGAATATTGAAGTCGTCAACGCTGAGATCTTTGAGACTCCAAAGAAGAAGAAAATGGGACTTTTGAATTTACCAACCGTCATGAGAACTCCTTCTAAAAAAGGTATTTTTAAATTAAACATGCCCAAGACTCCAAATGGTAGATCTGGTGTTTCAAGAATATTAAATTTCTCTCATGTTGATACACCGACAGACTACACAATTATTAGTGATCTAGAAATGGAAGTACGAAATCCAAATTCCTTATTCTCTTTCTCAGAATCCCCGAAGAAAAACATACCACACCAGTCCAGATCAACAACGCCACAATCATTACTCACTGAACCAACTTCCTTAACTAGAGCGATGCTTGCTTCAACTTCATCCAAATCAAAACATGGCTTACCTTTCAATATCCCAGATTTCCAACCAATGGCCTTACCATCTTCTTATGACGACGAACAATTCTTTGATGGTAAATACTCTGATCAGTCATTGTTTTTAGATGGACCAGACGGGTATTTTGACCAGCATAAAATGAAGAACACACATTCGAACAATTCAATGGTTCAGGCTCCACAGTTGGAGTATGATGAGTTCAACAGTTTGGTCCTACTATCAGGGTTCTTACATCATCAACAGAAATTTAATCTTCTTCAGAAATATAAGAAAATGTACTCACAATATTATTTTGAATTATCTCAAGGGTTTAATTTGTTATTTTATGGCGTTGGATCAAAGAGACATTTTATCGAGAATTTTGTCCAGGAGTATCTTCTTGAAAGAATTGAAGATGAGAACATCCCTGTGTTGGTTATAAACGGGTACAATCCAGCTACGACGTTGAAGGAGATCTTAACGAAGGTTGTGCAGACATTGAAATTGTCCAAAGCTCCAAAGGCAACAGTTGAACTAATTGAATTTCTACACTTAAAATATTCCAAAAAATCGCTTACCAAGCCATCCTTGATACTCATTCTTCATAATATCGACGGCCCATCATTAAGAGACGATAAGACGCAAAATTACTTATCCAAACTATCCTCAATTCCTGAATTCCAACTACTTACATCTGTTGATCATCTATTCTCTCCTTTGCTTTGGAACTCAGCAAGAGTCAAGAATTTCAATTTCCTATGGCATAAGATCTCGACATATATGGATTATTTGATCGAGACATCCTTTGAAGACCCTTTGATCTTGGGGCAAACACAGAAATCAGCAGGTTCAAAAGGTGCCAAATTCGTGTTGTCTTCACTTACCGAGAATTCGAAGGCTTTATATCGTGTTCTTGCGAGTAATCAATTACAGAATATGGAAGATGATCTGCTTACAAAACGTGACCAATCTGATACAACATTGAAGGGAACATTGAAGCATGGTTTGTTGTTTTCACAGTTCTTCTCGTTATGTGCTGAGGAGTTTATTTCAAGTAACGAACTGAATTTCAGATCTATGTTGATGGAATTTGTGGAGCACAAGATGTGTGTTTTGAGTAAGGATCAGGCTGGTATTGAGAAAGTGTTTATTCCGTTCACATTAGCGGAGATCTCAAAATTGCTAACTGATGAACTTCTGTGATGGATCCAGAAGTAAGATCTCAATTTTTGTTCAAAGAATCTATATAATATTATTTCTTTCTGCTATAGATTTGACAATTGTTTAGTATATATCATCTGATCAGACTTACATTCTAATCCTTGATACATTATTATTAGGGGGTTGAAACTAGTCTCTCCAATAATTAGTTTAATATATAGATATGCACAAGATTTAATTAAGGCTTCATCCGATTAAGAGAGATTGATTTGAGCTTTGGATTTCTGAAGCAAAGAATATACGAGAAAGCTGAGTAGTTGGGTTTGTGGAGGCTATGTGCATCAAGTTTCTTATCCAAAAAATTTAAAAAGTACAGTTTGTAAGGCGGCCAGGCTGCCTTACGACGGCATAAATTACGGCAGCATAAACTGGTACAGAAAGACCTTCGGAAAGTTTGTTGGGCTTTTAATCTTCAGCATGTAGGACTGACTACGTTATTGGATGGAATAAAATTTGGTTATAAACTTGCTCTTTTAATTTTTTTCCATCTATTCTTTCATTGCTATTCAGATGCATTTCTGAATGAAGATTGGATTGCTACTAGTGAATATTTGGTTGGGAAAAATGAGAGTGGAGAGAAACCAAGTATCACTGTATAAAAACAAATCCTTGTCGTAGTTTGCAGGTGAAAATAGTAGACAACAAGATGAAGCTTTCTTTTGAACCATGTATTTTAAGTTCGTGTAGTTTGAGTTGCATATTAAATTTTCTTGCATGTAAAAAGGATGATCTGATTTACCGATCTATCGTAGAATTAGGAAATAATCGTTCTAAGATCAATTTTATATGAAGAAATCTTTTAGCAATAAATATTTTGGTTTCTGGCTGATATATTATTTAAAGGTGTTTAATTCTATTGTGTTTAACCCAATTAAGGAAAAAAGTCAGAGTAAAATTGAGACCTTAAATTATTCTAAATGGATCCTTCATATTACCACTGGAAACTTGAAGTAATTTTTCTTTTTGAAAACTACAATTCTCAAATGTCCTGCATATTTATCTAGGTAGAAGAAACTACTATGTTATTTTATGCACAAATGCTTGCAGAGTGGAAATTTTCGAATTGTTTTTACGACACGCATCAAGATGCATTTGACCTAAAACTTTGGCTTTTGTGTCCAATTTTTATGAATTGTGGGTTAGTGGCTTTCAGCTCTAAATACCATTCTTCTTCTTACTAATAAATTCAAAAGAGAAAAGAAAAGCAAAAAAAAAAAATAAGCAATGCTTTCATCTAAATATCTGATACTGAAAAGATTGTTTCAGCAGATTTTGAAAATAGTATGATAGTGATTCATTATTCAATAATTCAGGTACTACCAACATTCCATTTGGTAAAACAGACCATTGAAAATTCTCTTAATTTTAGTTTTACATTCTATCACAACACATATACTTGGATTAAAAATTTGAGGAGACTTGGGGTGAAATGAACAGATCGATGCAGAAAAACTTGATGAAATGACACTGAATGAACAAGTCTAGAAAACTCTTGAATACAGTTTGTGGCCAGAATCTCATCCTTAAACGTTTAGTTTTTTAGAAGATGAAACGAAACATTAAAAAAACAGTGTAGTTAAAATTTGACCATTTTTTTTCGTGCAAAAGGGGGGGGGGGTTTGATCAAAAGATAATTTGCTTTCTTTCAAAACCTACAAAGGATTAAAAGTAAGGACTTGTCTAATAACTTCCCTTTTTTTTTTTTTTGACGAGCCCCGTCCTTATAAACCAGTCAGAAGGATAAAATTTCCACATTCCTTTACTGGTTGACCTTGTTTTCAAAAAGGTTACTGAGTATTATTAGGTGATTGGCCTTGAGGTATAAAATAACTCTCGAAGGGAATAGAGACATTCTTTGAGTCATGAAGGTAGTGCCAAAGCAATTATCCTTATCTCGGGAGTACTCTTTGAATAAGAAGAAAAATGATAACTAGCTTTTAAGAAAAAAACAAAAAAACACATCGATTTCAAGAACGAAAGCCTCGTGGGTAAATCGAAACCTTGAATCCTTCATACCTACACGACAAGAAGAGATGTAATGCAAGTTCCCAAACATGGTTCAATGGTGCAGGAGCAAAAAGGAACAAAAAAAAAAAAGCACAGACAAAATGAAGATTTCATGCACTAGTGATGTTGGGTTGAGGGTTATTGGGTTGTGGTGATTAATTTGGACAACTTTGAGTTCAAATCCCAATCTTTTATTACCTAATGTACTAAATATTTTGCCACACATCAGTCCTTGAGAATAAGACGTTTTGTGTATTGGAGAAGTCGTGATTTCCAGGTGTTTAACATGGCACAGTCGACCCTTGAAGAATGCCAACAGTTGCATAAATAAGAAGGACTTTACTCTATACCAAGAGGTTTATCCCACGGTAGGGGGGACTTTAAAACATGAATATAATCACTTCTTAAACATTTACAGTACCGATAATGCTTTAAAGCTATAATTAAATTAGAAAAATTTAAAATTAACAGAGCCTGGATACACTGCGTAATTCATGTATGCTTATTCAAGAATGAAGAATCTTTCAAATATAGACCTGAGTTATAACCAAAAATGTTGAAATCCATTAGTCTTGCTAAAGAATAATGTAATATGGCTGGAATTAAAAAAAAACAACCATCAAAACCGCCTCCATATTATTCTGCAGCTTTCAATTTTTTTGTCAGCGAATGAGAATTAAAATCACCAAATAGTTGTTGGATTATGTGATTTATCGTAAGTTTTAACCCACATGAAATGATTATTTCAAGTAATTTTTTTTTGGAATATATTCTTTGGGAAAATCATACGCCGCCTCTTATGATAAATCAGGTACTCTTCAACAGGGACCTGGGGGATAGGGTTCATAAATGTCTCAACTTTAAATTATCATTCGATAATTAAATTTTGTCCCCTTTTGGAATTCTAATGACTCAGCCTTACTAGTCCACATAGAACTTAACGAATTCAAAAAGGCAGAAGAATACTTCAAAAAAAAAAGAAGTAGAAAAGAAATATTGAGGAATTGAGAACTTCAAGGATTTTTTTTTTTTCAATCAAGTATCTTAAACAAATTAAAGTGAAGAAGCATATGAAAAGAAAGTTTTCCGAGACATTATTAAGAAGAGGACTCCCGAGTTCCTCACCTATAAGGCATGGTCCGATCGGTACCAAGGAAAAAAATCCATATGTAAGCTGACCGTTTTCAGACTCATCTCTGTAAGGTTCAGACATGCAAGTTATTATTTTTCTGGAATGTAAATTTGTCTTATTATCTTGGATATTGTCAAAAAAAAAAATTAAAAAAAAAAATGCTGCAACGTATTAAGTTTTAAGGAATGGAATATAGACAGATGAATTTCTGGACTCTATAAACTTAATTCTAAGGCTCAGAACGTCACATCATGGAATTGAAGTTAACGGGAAACATAATTCATTGGCCGTTCTTGTTCCTTCTCTAAATTGAAGATGTATGGAATTATTTGCTTGATCGATTGATGCTTTCTTTTTTTTGGAGTGTAGAACCCCCTGCTGTGTGTTGATTTATTAAACAATTTATACGCAATGCAAGAATTATAAAGTTTAATCTAAAGTGAATTATATGGTGCAGCTGTCTGTGGTATTAGATGATTTCAGTCTTTTGCCAGTGATAAAAAAAATAACAGACATTATATAAGTCTGCGTTCACACGAGTTTTTTTTTCCAAGAAAGAAGGCGCAGGGAACTAGACATAATGTAACATTTTCAGTCTAAAAGCAATTATTAAACTTACATCTTGGACTTGATAGTGGCCTAGCAAGTTACAGTTATAGCGAAATTGTTCCAACTTCAAACTATCAACAAATTATTGTTAGCAAAAAAATTGTAACATAAATTTTCCGAAACTGTAAAAACTTTTGGAAGGTTGCAAAAATCTGTGAGGTATAAGTGTCGAGGCCGGCTAAGTTGGCTCACGAACTCTGTTAAGAAATAATTTACTATAGCGACTAGTATACAAAGGGTGGGGTACAATGATAAAGAGCTAGATAATAATCAACAACAAAACCTCCATTTCGAAGCAATTTCAAACTCATCAATTTATTATTGCAATCGCCCAAGATCCACTCATTCCATTCAAACCAATACCAAGCACAAATTCCAAGAACACTCAACATCAACTTGGACACCCATGATTTACATGTCCTTGACTTCAACTGTAAACTGTAAACTGTAAAATAGAAACTGTAAACTATAATCCCTGAGGCTTAAGATCTTCCGTCGGCTTGCAGACCGGGGCACTGGCTCAAAATCATAAAATCCACGTTTCTTTAATCCAGACGAAGTTGCATTCTACAGAAGATTGCAGAGGGAATCTAGAACTGGAAAGGAAAAACACACCATGTAGAAAAGTTCCAGGATGAACTTATTAATTGAAGTCTTCTTGCGAGGAGTTGCAGTATTTTTGGACGCAAGAATTTGTGCAATGAAGCGTTCAGAATCCAGATCTGGCTATTAAGTTGCAACAAATATCTGTAGAAGGACTGCACTGACTACCACTTCAAGGCGGTAGCTGCTGCAACTGCATGCATTACTGACTTAGTTTTAGTAATTGACCAATGCTTCGTTCCCGTTTGATCTTCGCAGCTCGATCCTTGGCGTATTTTATTGCATATTCACTGCGTAAATGTGTAGGCAAGGAAACTTTTTTTAGGGACCCAGTAGTCTGAATGAACCAATTATGCTTGAGCCCCAAACTTTCAAACAACATCCCAGGCCCCAGAAGTCACCTAAAATTTCACAACCTAGGATTCTTCAGCCTATATTTGAATGAAAATATTTCAATTTTGATGTCGAATAGTGTAAAATTAATATAAAAATAACAGTTTGCTCTTTTACACACATATATTATTAATTCTATTTCGCCAAGCTGAACCAGAATTTCATATCATTTTTTTTTCTTCCTTGAAGATATCAGCATTCCGTCATTTCGAATACGACAGAACACAACAGTTTACAGTACAAACAGACATAATCCACTTTAACCAACAGCAATTGCTAAATTAGTATTTATATATTATTGAAAACCTCCCCGAAGCTTTAAATCCCTAGTCGTGAATTGCAATTGTTCATCCCCTATCTGTGAACTTTATCTCTACTAGGCCCCACAGCCCCATAGCATCTGCGCACCGAAAACTTTTTAAGTTCTTGTATAAGTTTGTCAGTTGTCTTTAGGAACAAGATAAACGCACACACCCATACTTTTTTCACCAACAACATTTTGTCATACTCTTTAGATACATATCAGTACAGCTAGTGAACACACCTGGTATCCTTCCCCACTGACGATTGAATTTTGAACCCTCCTGAACTATAAATATCTGAACACATCGCTACTTATTGAATTTAGTGGCTGCTTTAACGTATCACGAGTCTCAATCAAGAATCTGAGACCCATAAATAGCACAATGAGTACACAAACTGGTGGCACTTCCGTGCGAAAGACAGCCTTTGTGCACAAGCTGTACTCCATGCTCCTTGATCCCAAAATCTCTCATCTCATCTGGTGGTCCAGACCAAACGACCCAACCGTATTTGCTCTTCATCCAGGCTCTGAGTTCTCACACGTTTTGACATTGTTTTTCAAGCATGGTAACGTCTCATCCTTCGTCAGACAGCTACATATGTACGGTTTCCACAAGGTTTTTGATTCTGACGAGCCTATATTTTACAATTCTATCCACAGCGCTGACAGGAAGGACGATATTGTGTGGGAATTCAAGCATTCCTCAGGTTTCTTTATGAAGGGGGACGACTCCAAGCTGTCGCTAATCAAAAGACGGTCAAGCAATAGAAACTCATCCGAAGACACATACGAAACACACTACCAAGCAGTCTACAGCAACCAGTTCCAACCAGTTCACCGTCAGCAGCAGCATAATCATTCACATGTATACGCTCCACAACCTTACTCTCATCTAATGGTTCCCCAACAGCAGCCCATGAATTTCTCTGTTCATTCACCAAGTCCATTCCAACAAGTACCGCAATCGTCAACACACTCTACTATGAGTTCTCCACATAGCTCATACAGTGGAACAAGCAGCATGTCCCAGCAGCAGATATATTATCAAGGACCTCCTCCCTATACTGGTCGTTACAATGAACAGCATTATTCTCCAGCTTATCATCATGTTCAGAACAACATTGAGAGTTTTCAGCATCTCCAGGGCACAACAAACATCAAGGCACAACATCTAACGGCGCAGATTGATTCTACGAAGGACACCGTGATAAAGATTGGAGAGACTTTACCAAGAGTCGCTACTATTTTACAGAATAAACATCCTCATCATCATCAGCAACATCAACAGCAACAGCAACAGCAGAATATTGAAGAGGTCAGACAAATAGAACAGAGTTTCAATAAACGTGCTGAAGATATATATTCTTTACAAAAATTGAATGTCAAAGAGGAAGAGGCAAGAAAATCCAATGAAATTAAGTTTTGGAATCGCCCTATTAATACCACGAGACAACCTTCCGTCTTTATTGACCCTTTGAATCAAATTGCTTCTTCTGATCCTCATCTGCCTACATCTTCCCCATCTTCATTACCAACAAGACCATTTCAAATCGTTCGTCCACATTCAGACAATTCTCTTCCTGTACTATCAAAATCAAGTTCTTCCAATTCCCTTCCAATGTTTGCTGTTTCCCGTGCTACTTCTTTGCAAAATCGCCCATTACCCAGATCTATTCCATCAGATTACTCCAATGACCGCTCAAGAGATAATTCAATTCCAAATATTAACCAGTTAACATCACAAATACGTCCATCCATTTTAGAAATGAACAATCTTCCAAGATTTTCTGCTCCTTTGTCTTCTTCCGTCGGTGGTACTAGTCATCCTTACAACAGTTTAAGTTCTTCTTCAGGATATTCAGGATTTTCTGCCCATTCTTCCATGTCTTCAACGAGTTCAAGAAACTCACAATCTGGTACCCTTCCACCACATTCAACTCCACCATCTTTAGATTCCACAAAACCTTCATCAATACCACATAGTTCTTTAGCTTCCAATTCTAGAACGTTGTATTTGAACAGAGCTCAGACTCCACCGAATCAGATTGGTTCTACTTCTAATACCACACCTTCTCCAGGTACATATGCTGGTGATAAAGCGTTATATCGTCCAAGTTTGGCCACTATCACTGATAGTTATTCCTCCAGCTCTAAATCTAGCGGGTCTATTAAAAGCCAGGATGGGAATAAGGTCAAGGTTAGTTCTTTGCTTTCTGGTGATGATGATGACATCGAAGAGCAACATCAGGGAATCAAGAGGGTTAGAGTTTGAGAAAAACAAATCGATTTTGTTCTAGAGGCATTTTAATTTATAAGGCGCTGTTAATGGTTGATTTTATAGTTAGGTTATTCATTCCGGTAATGGAAACCTTTTTTTGGATAAATGTTAAGTTCTTATTGTCTGTAAATCATCTAACATACTCCATTAAGTATACTCAAAGGACTTGGCCAATACATATTATAAGCCTTCTACTTATTAATAAGTAAAACCAAACTTAGTAAAAAGGCATTGCTACTTCTGAAAACCACACATTATAAAGTTTTGAAATTACTAAATTAAAGAAAAATATAAAAGAACAAAAAAGGAAAAACAAATCATCTACAACAGTAAACAAAAAACACACACGAAGAGCCACAAAGACCCCCTTTATGAATAGAAAATACCAATAATTCTATTGTATCAACTAACAAAACCCCTGTATAAGATACACCGATTACAAGACAGTACACTTCTTACCACTCTTAGTCTTCTTAGCCTTCTTTTCCTTGGTCATCAAGGAAGCTCTGGTAGCAGCCTTGAAAACTTCGTCGACATTAAAGTTTCTTTTAGCAGAACATTCGATGTACTTGATAGCACCGATCTTACCAGCGATCTCCTCACCTTCAGCAGCAGAAACTGGGGATAAGTTTTCTTCTCTTAGCTTTTGGATGGTGGCAGGGTCATCTCTTAAATCAACCTTACAACCAACTAGGATGATTGGAACACCATGACAGAAATGTAAAACTTCAGAAATCCATTTCTCTTGAACGTTACTCAAAGATTCAGGCAAGTCAACGGAGAAACAGATTAAGACGACGTTGGTGTCTGGGTATGATAATGGTCTTAATCTATCGTAATCTTCTTGACCAGCAGTATCCCATAAAGCCAATTCGACTCTGCGTCCATCTAAATCAACATCAGCAACGTAGTTGTCAAAGACAGTTGGAACGTAAATATCTGGGAAGGTACCCTTGGAGAAAACAATCAACAAACAGGTCTTACCACAGGCACCATCACCAACAATAACTAACTTTCTTCTGATATCTGTTTGTGGTTGTGACATTATTAATTATAAAAAAAAATTCTTTTTATGTTTGTATATGTATATCTTGGATATAAGAAAAATCTAAAATGAAATATACTATTATTTGACCTTTCTTGATTAAATAGTGGTTTTGTTGTAGTTAAAAAAAAAAAGTGAATTGCAGATCTTACAAAAATCTAACTTTTTTTTTTGGAATATAAATGAAGGTTTGAATCAAATGAGGTTTCTGTGAAATGTGTATAGTTAGTATTGATTTTATGAATAGATTTTACACCAAAAAAAAAAATAAAAAATGTTCTAAAGTTAAATAAGTCAACTGAGATTGGATCGGATGCATAAATAAACATAAAGGGGTAAAGCAACACAATATATCAAACCATAAATTACCTGACACCAAAGAGATCAATCTTATGTGAGCCTGAAATAGTGCATTGAGTCATTGAAAGTTTATATTGCAACTGTTATTTTTTTGTTTGTGGTGATAATTGGTAATTAATATTGTTAATACAAAAATAAAAAATAAAAACATAAGAAATTGAATGGAATTGTGAAATAGCATAAAACAGAATCTGTATTGAACGGTTTAAACAGTGACATTTAACTTTAACAAAATGAATTATGTGATTTATGCATACTTGATGATAACTTCAACAGTTGTAAAAAATATTGTAAGCTAATTAGCAATCAATTGATGGTAATGTTGCCTTCCTCTCTTTGTGCTGTCTTTTTCTTAATTTTCTGACATTTCGCCCACTGTTTTTGAAATTTTTAAAAACAACACACACAACAAATCTGAAACCGCGAAATTCCAGCCTTAACCAAGGCAGGGGGGCTTATTGGCTTGTGGATCACGTTGTCAAAATTCCATTTTGAAATTGATATCTCCAAGCATTAATTGATTTTTATTTTCCAAAAAAAAAATACAAAATGAGCCCATCATTCCAAAAATCGTTTGCTGGAACAGTCAGATTTTTTTTTTTTTTTTGACACAAATCAGTTAAAGCGAAAAACTTCCAAGCAGTTCTCTAATATCTCTAATATTTTAGTCTAAACGTATAATATCATTTAAGGATTACCAGTCAAAATAGTTGATTTAGACATCAAAGATGAAAATTGGGGGAAATGTGATGTTTTTTTTTTGTTTTTTTTATGAAAAGGGTCTACTTGAAATCTAAAATTTACATATCAGGAGTTTAAATGTCTAGTAAATAAATCTCTATTTTATATAATTAAGTCTTGGGATCTACGATTGGAGTTTTTGATCCCTCAAAAATCCTGCAAATCTGCTAGCTTCATGAATACCACATTCGGTTTTAGCACGACCTTTCCAGCGACCTGCTCTTTCATCTTCACCTTCTCCAACTGGTTCTGTGGAGTGATAATCACCAATCGATCTATATCCCAAGTCCAAGAGTTCGTTATATGGAACATTATTGTTCTTAATGTATTCATGTACTTGGTTAAATGACCAATTGGCAAAAGGGTTGATTTTGATGATATTTGAAGAGGGATCAATTTCAAGAATTTTAAGGGAATTTCTGGCGCCACCTTGTGATTTTCTTCTTCCAGTAAAAAGAGCAACAACACCTAACTCACTATATGCTCTTTGACTTGGTTCGACCTTAACAAGATAGTCGTATTTGTCTTCATCGGTCTCCCATAAGTTTTCACCATATGTTTCTCCAAAGTCTCTTTCACCGGATGCATTAAGGGGTTGGAATATGTTAACTTTATTGGAAGGATATCTTTCTTTGACCTTTTCAACAAGATCAAGGGTCTGGGGGAAATGATGTAAAGTATCAATGAAGATAAGTTCAGTGTTCTTTCCTAAAGCAGATTTAGATAATATGTCAATTGTAGCCAGACCAGTAAGACCTAGAGCTGTGGTTTGGTAAACATTAGGGAAAGTGGTAAGTGTCCAATTGATGATTTCTTGTGGAGAAAGATCCTGTAACGTTTGATTAATATGTTGAATCTGAATATTTGATAAGACTACTTTGTCTTTGATATTGAAGATCTTTGGGTCTGACGTGGTTGCAGTCATCTTGATATTCTTAGGGTGACCGAAATTTGAAATGTTTAAGTGAACAATTCTAATAGATGTTCAAGACATTCGTAACATAAAAAAAAGTTGTCATTCTAATGTACAATGGCATAAGTTGAAGTTACTGGAAAATTGAAAAGTTTTAAATACATCAATAATTTAACGCAAGGCAAAGTTCATGTAAAAGTGATTTGTAATTAACTATCTTAACAATGCTTTACATGATAAAAACAGTTCAAATGTTAATAGATGTCACGTGTAATGTTTGGTAAAATCCTGATATCTTAACCAAAATCAGCAAATGTGGCGAATAAGTTTGCCACAAATCAAACGTGGCGCAGACTCAAGAAAGCCACATATGCAAGTCCTTGTGGCGTAAGAAACAACAACTTACAAAATGCATAAACAATTATATAAGCCGACCGCTTAAAAAGCTTACCCTGCCTTTACCAGTTTTTCACAGTACTGCGAAGGTAAATTAGATACATTCTCTAGGGATCTGTTAATTGTGCCTTTTTTTTTTTTGATGCATTAATAGTCACAATCGAATGTTGAAACTTGTGACAAAATCAACAAAAGGATTGAGTGGGCTTCTTATAAGAAGAGAAGGTATATTCTTCTCTAGAAAATATAATAGCAGTACTCTAGAACCAGCTGAACATGCCCCTGGACAAGAAGAGAACGAAGCCTGGTTAAATTCATTACAGAATTCATATGATCTTGAACAACCACTTTTCAAGAAGGTTGATTCTTCTGAGACAAAAGAATTTCAAAAGACTCCATATGAATATATCTCAGAAGCTGGTGATGGTATGATGAACATCAACCTTCTCATAAAAAATCACTCTCTTAAATCATCTGCCTATTCCACACTTTCGGCAAAGAGAAGACCAAAAGCAGAATCTCAAAGCTTTTCAGATGTTAGAATAATCAAATTGGCCTCCGGAAAAGGTGGTGATGGGTCTGTTTCGTTCTTTAGAGATTCTGGTAGAGCTATTGGACCACCTGATGGCGGTGATGGTGGTCAAGGTGGATCTATTTATGTACAAGCAGTGGAAGGGTTGACATCCCTAAACAAACTTAGACAAAGCTACAAAGCTGGTGATGGCAACCACGGCCAGCAGCGTCAGTTGGATGGTTCTGGTGGGAAGGATGTCTTGATCTCAGTTCCGGTTGGTACTATTGTTAAATGGATTCCTGATCCGGCATTGTTGAAGGAAATGTTTGTTGAAGGTGAAGAGTACACAAAATTTCCAGTGTTGGCAAGAGGTGAGAACATGGATGATTTTGAGCCTCATTTTATTCAACTGAATAGAAATGGCTTCAATCCAGGTGAAGGTTGGATTTTCAAAGATAAAGAATTTAACGCTGAATGGCATGCTGAAAAAGAGTTCTTCAAGAGTTTAAATAAAAAGGTTTCAGTCTACGACACTAAAATTATCAATGAAGAAAAAGTACAAGATCTAATGCCTTTGCATGGTGTTGATTTAGGAACTCCTTCGGAATCACCACACCTGCTTTTGAAAGGTGGTGCTGGTGGTCTAGGTAATATGCATTTCTTGACCAATGAAGTGCGTAATCCAAGATTCAGCAAAAAGGGTAGATCTAGAATTGAAGGTCATTTTGTCTTTGAGTTGAAGTTATTAGCTGATTTGGGTTTAGTAGGCCTTCCTAATGCTGGTAAGTCATCTCTTTTAAGAGCCATATCTAATGCCAGACCAAGGGTTGGACATTGGGAGTTCACCACTTTGCAGCCAACTATCGGAACTATTTCACTTGGTCTTGATAAGCCATCCTTCACTGTAGCTGATATTCCAGGTTTGATCAAAGGTGCTTCCCAGAATAAAGGTATGGGTATTGATTTCCTACGTCATGTTGAAAGATCGGGTGGGTTGGTGTTTGTTGTAAGTTTGGGTAACCCAGATCCAGTGGCCGACTTCAAGATTTTATTGGGTGAGATGGGCAAGAGAGTTGAAAACAAGAAGATTTTAGTGGTTGCCACAAAGGCTGATTTGGAAGGTTCAGAAGAGAGATTTTTCAGGTTGAAGGAATTCGTCGACATCAATGGTTGGAAGGTCATTCCGATCAGTGCTTTGAATCAGGAAAATATTGAGAGTTTGATACTTTTGATGGGTGAATGTTCTGGTAAGATCTAAGTCTCTCCCTCTCCTCTTGTGATCTTTCTTAAAAACTAAAAACTTGAGGGAATGAGGTATAAAACATTGGTGAAAATTTGCAATATAAATGGATAATTGCAATAATGAAAGTTTATCATTCGAAAAAAAGAATAATGTACATAGAGTAATTAATGAAACAGAATACGTTTAATAGCTTTTTGTCTTTTTGTATTGTTTAGTGATGTATGTCCCTGCAAATATATGCATCATATGCATATATATACAATTAGGGTCTCTCGCGAAAAAAAAACCAAAAACGACCCGAAAAAATATATACCTGCTTATAGTACGCTTTTAGTGGCTGAATAAAAAGCCCCTGAAACATGTTGTCAACTTGATTATTGAGAAATTCATCAGAACCTCTCATTGAATGAACAGGATGCTTCTTCGCAGAGAAATTAGTCGGTCAGCATGGAGAACTTCCAGACTCTGCAGTAGGTTCAACAGCACGGGCTCCAAACCAATAACCACAGATTCCAAATTTACCTTCTTTCCTCTAAACCGCTCAAAGTTACTCCTATCCACCATATTTGGTACATCTGTCCTACTATATCTAACCAATGATGAAGTCAATGGTACAGTGAAGTTCATATCACACTCTTTGAAAAGAGCAAACAGTGTCAGTTTAGCAACCATTCGTTGTTTGATCAAATATAAATCCACACTTTCTAAGGCTTACGACACCAAAGAGGAATATTACTCAGCTCTATCTCAATGTCATTTGGAATCAGCCATGATCACTTTGAAAGCACTTGAGAAAAATGGCGGTATTTACATTAAACTAGGACAGCATATATCTGCCATGACTTACTTATTGCCAAAAGAGTGGACAGAGACCATGACACCTTTACAAGACAAATGTCCACAGTCTGACTATGATGAAATCAACAATATGTTTTTGAAAGATTGGGGTCAATCTATCGATAATATCTTTGAAGAATTCGATAGGAAACCTATTGGTGTTGCCTCATTGGCTCAAGTTCACGTGGCAAAGTTGAGAAGCACTGGTGAATATGTTGCTGTCAAGTGTCAACATCCCTCCTTGACTGAGTTTGTTCCTTTGGATATCGCCATGACTGCTTTAATTTTCAATGCTTTGGACTTTGTCTTCCCAGAATATCCATTGACATGGCTTAGTGATGAGATGAGAGATTCTATTCATGTTGAATTGGACTTTCACAATGAAGCTAGAAACTCTCAGAATACCAAGGAATATTTTGAAAGATTTGAAAATATCACTGCTTTGAAAATCCCACGTATTATCAAGACAACGAAAAGAATACTGGTTATGGAATATCTCAAAGGAGAAAGACTGGATAACTTGAACTATCTCAGCAAGGAACATATTGATCGCTCACAAGTTTCTTCATGTCTCTCTCATATCTTTAATAATATGATCTTCACGCCTGGTGTGGGTATTCATTGTGATCCACATGGGGGAAACTTGGCCATTAGAAGTCATACTCCTACATATTCTAACCCATTCAATTTTGAAATCATTCTCTATGACCACGGTTTATATCGTCAATTGACTAATGAGATGCGTTATGACTATGCCCAATTCTGGCTCGCCCTGATTGATAATGATCATGCAAAAATGAAACAATACGCTTTGAAATTCTCCAATATTAAAGAAGAACATTTCCCGTTATTTGCCGCTGCTATTACTGGGAGAGATGTTAACAATGCGTTGAACTTCGACATTGGATCTCAGAGAACTGATCAAGAGATTGCTAATATGAAAGAGAAAATCGCAACTGAGGAAATTTTGGTCGACTTGATGAGTATATTATCACATGTTCCTAAAGTTGTGTTGTTGATTTTAAAGACTAATGATTTGACAAGACATCTTGATGAAGTTCTACAGAATCCTTTGGGTTTGAAGAGAACTTTCTTGATCTTATCTAATTACTGTGCTAATACAATTTACAGAATTGATCAGCAACGTACTTCAAGGGAAGAGGCTAATGTGATCAAGAGATGGGTAACTTATTTGAAAAACTGGTGTTCGTGGGAATGGAGACGTAGTCAGTTGTTCTGGTATGATGTTGTTGTATACTGGAGTCGATTCGCTGGATTGGAGAAGTGATAATGGAAGTGTTCAATTTAAATTAAAACAGTATCCCCAGTATCACTAGTTAATCGTGGTTTCCTCTGATAGAATTAATATTTAAACACTGGTTCAAAAAAACAAATAACACTTATATCAGCTCACGTGATCAAATTTTTAGAAGCCGGGGGTGGGTTCTGAAAATTTACCCTTTTGGGATATTTATAATTACATAATACGAAATGAAAAATGCATGTTTTTTTTTTCTCATTTGGCCGATTCTCCCGACCGGCCGAATTGGTCTAGACCAACAAAAAAAAACTATCATGAATTACCCTGAATTTTTTTTTGCTTGCCATTTCCATTTTTTTTTTTATTTCTTTTGCTTATACATGCAATCCAACTAACAAAGATCAGAAGTATATTTTTTTGCTTGAACTTCGAAGCTATTGAATGATTTTTTTTTCTCTTATCATGATCATCATCTGCCTTCTCTACTTGAAAATATATAGTTCTTATTAAAATTTTGTTAAAATTACTGTTCGGGTTTGAGGCCCTGGTAATTATGCGTATACCTGCAACCAAAGCTTTTGACAGCAAACATACGACTGGCATTGAATCTTAAAGTTTCCTAAACCATGAACAAATAATAATTGTAACCTTTGATGGAATATACACCTATGTTTAAAAAGAAATGAACTGGAAATCGACTTTTGATTTAAATGATTACCCTTCAGACATAAAACATTGAGTGAGTTTTTTTTTTTTTTTTTGTTTTTTGTTTTTTCTCTTTCTGTCGAATGTGTAGTGTATGCACCATATGCATTTTACGAAACGATAAGCCGTTTGGAAACTCCGAAAATTATTGTACTCCACACAACCCTGTACTTGTATTATTATTGTAAATCTTGGGCCGCGGACGTCTGTCTGACATTGGCACAAAATAAAATCAAAACGCGCTGGTTCATAAATAAATTTCAATAAGTTTAGCAATTATGTTCAAATATGTTAAATGGGCAAACTGACAAGTTAGGACACACTAACCTTTGACATCTTGATATTTTTCTTTTTTCAAGACCTCATTAACATCATTCGCTTTCTAGTACACAAAGGACATTCGTGTTTTTTTTTTATTTTTGTTATTATTGTTGTCATTATTATTGTTGTTGTTCACTCAAAAAAAGTTCAGACTTAGTATAAACTCTGCAAAACTAAACCATCAACTGCTCGTCTCCTTTATTAATCCCTTTAAATTAAGCGGTATTATACAGAAATGTCAAACAATAGGAACCTCACAGGAGAATCGTATCATACATTGACAAACGGTAACATCTTCTCAGAGGGGGAAACAGACCCATTTATTGATACATATGCTAATGAAAGCTCAAGTTCTGGCTCTCTGAATAACTCATTACCAAGTCAAAGTTCAATTCCCAGGGACAATGAATACTCAAATTCAATAAGAAACAATGTGTCAAAGCCTTTGTTAGATTATTCACATACTACAAGCCAAAGTAATAACAATTTATCCGGTCACCACAATAAAAAACACAATCCACCAGTATCTCCTTGGAATCCCAAGATCTATGTAACTGATAATGTTACCACACCACCAAGAGCAAGCTATATCGAACGATACCCCAATTCAATCCAGAACACCAAACTTTCAGTAATGACTAACCCATTCACTGACCACCAATCTGAACAAAACCCTGAAAAGATTGTGCAGTCTTCTTCCTTTAGCAGTAACACAATCTCCAATACAAGTAAGGATCAGTTTGTATTTCAAGTTGATGACTCGGATCCATTCGCAGGATATCCTCCAACGCAATTCCCTCTTTATATCGGGGATAACGAAGATGATGACGATGCACATGACCCAGACAAAAACCTCAAAATCACATGGCAAGAAACAGTCAAATATTGTGATATGAGATCCGTCAGAGAATTTTTTGGATTGGTCATTCTCTTGTTTGTATTTCTAGGAATTTTTGTTTTACTTCCAGTCTTAGACTACAGTGGTGTTTTTTCAAAATCCACCATTTTAAAGGATCAGACCATCAAATACGAAGTGCTTTCAAATTATGAATATCCAACACTTTCAGCTATAAGAATGAATTTAGTTGATCCAGATACACCAAAGAATGCACTTACCAAAGTCGCACATAATGGAGAGACTTGGGATTTGGTCTTTTCAGACGAATTTAATGCGGAAGGAAGAACTTTTTATGATGGAGATGATCAATTTTGGACAGCTCCAGATCTTCATTACGATGCTACGAAGGATTTAGAATGGTACGATCCCGATGCTTCTACTACGGAGGAAGGTTCGTTGAAGATACAAATGGATGCCTTTCCAAACCACAACTTATTTTATAGATCCGGGATGCTTCAAAGTTGGAACAAGATGTGTTTTACACAGGGGAAACTTGAGGTTTCTGCAAGATTACCCAATTATGGTAATGTCACAGGCCTTTGGCCTGGTATTTGGACATTGGGTAATCTAGGAAGACCAGGGTTCTTGGCTACCACAGAAGGTGTTTGGCCGTACTCTTATGACTCTTGTGATGCAGGCATCACAGCTAATCAGTCATCTCCAGATGGTATCAGTTATTTGAAAGGACAGAAGTTGAATGCTTGTACTTGTGATGGTGAAGACCATCCAAACCCAGGAACTGGACGTGGGGCT
>JADIOT010002654.1:5085-35528 GCA_018343995.1 Waltiozyma sp. UFMG-CM-Y6624
TTTTTTTTTTTGTAATTTTTTTTTTGTTAAAGTACAATCAGCTTACGTTTCGTAAATCCGGAATTTTTTTCCCCTCCGGCAAAAAAAAAACCGATTAATTCCGAAATCTCATAACAAAAAAAAAAACAAAAAAAATTATAAGTCTATTTACAATATATATATTAATTCCGAAATCAACGATGTTTCTTTCTCAATTTTATCAAATCATTTCCAGCTCTTAAATTATCAATAGTATCTTCAATTCTATCTTCCAATGCATTTTTCAAATCAATAGCTGATTCCCTATCTACAAATATAGTAGGATATCTAATATTCATCCATAACCAAACCATTAAATATTTATGAAGAATTTCCATTTCTTCTAAAATTTCTTTATCATTATTTGAATTTTTTGTTTTAGTTTCTAAAATTGAGAAATCTAAAGATTGATATTGGAAAATATTTTTTGCTTTAGATTTAGAAATTGAATCACAAAATTCCCATAAAACATCTTGAAAATTAGGTAATCTTATACTAATAGGAGCAGTAGAAATTCGTAATTGATCATCAACAAGTAAATTCTTCAAATTTTGGAATAAGGAAACAATGGCAATTCTATTATCAATATTGGCAATTGTGAAATATTTAGATTCATCAACTTCATTGGCAAAATTCTTAATTATTTTTACAAAAGGTGTACCAGTAACATATTCTGACATATAATGAGCCCAATGAGAATCACTTGGCCATAAATAACCTTGTTGAAGTTGTGTAGATGGTAATGCCAATTGATCTCTAACATAAGTTAAACTTTGATTGTCAAAGGCATTGACATAACCTATAGAAGTATCTTTGGAATCGTTTTCCTCCATTTCCTTATCATATGTTGCTGATGGAGCAACTTTAAATCTACCAGCTCTACCAGCAATTTGTTTGATTTGTGGAGTAGCTATAGGAACATTATTTTTCCCATCAAACTTCTTATGTTGATCAAAGATGATTCTATTGATCTTTAAATTAAGACCCATACCAATGGCATCAGTGGCAATAAGAACATCAACTTCACCATTGTTAAATTTGGCAGCTTGAGCAACTCTAGTTTCGGCAGGTAAAGCACCATAAACAACTGCACATTTCAAGTTTGTTTTTTTTTCAATATCTGTTTTATATGAAAGGATTTTCTTTTTGGAGAAAACAACGATACAATCACCTGTTTTTAAATCTTGAATTCCTCTTAAGGGTTTCTCTTCACATTTCAATTCACCAAGACGTTGATATTCATTGATAATCACTTCATCTCCAGTGATTTCGGCTATTTTTTTAATAAGAGGAACAACACTAGCCTCACCACAAAGATGCAACTCTTTAGCATTAACACCCAAAAGAGCATTAGTCCAAGCCCAACCACGATCATTATCACCAATCATTTGAATCTCATCAAGAACAACAACATCATAAGATTCTGTCATACTGATCATTTCCACGGTTCCTGAAGATAATCCAGCTGAATTCCCATATGAATCAATGTCATGGATGATTTCTTCTCCTGTTATAAGATTACAACGAATTCCTTCTTTTTGAAAACGTTCATAAATTTCTCTTGCCAAAAGTCTTAAAGGACCTGCAAAATATCCTCTTTCTACTGTTTTTAATCTTTGAAGTGCCTTATAAGTTTTACCGGAATTAGTAGGACCAACATGAAGAATCAATTTTCTTTGAACCTTACGAGGTATAGGATACCATTCTGCTGGGTTCTTGATATCTAATTTGATCCCTTGAGATGGAATACGAAGTGATGTTTGTCTTAAAGTATGTGTTTGATAAGCTTTGATGAAAATATTTAAAATTTGATCTCTTTTATTCAAAATTTTTTCCATTTGAAAGAAATTTATCAAAAATTTAGATTGCTTTTGTTGATTAATTTGATAAACAATATGTGGAAGTCTTGTTATTGTTGGTGAAATTAAATCTTCTAAAGTAATAATATCTTCAATTTCAGATGATTTATAAAATTTCATAGCCAAAGTTAAGGAATGTTGAAAAGAATTTAAGCAAACATATGAATGTTCCTTAATTAAATTTTCATTGATAAAATTTTGTAAAAAATGTTTCCTTTTATATAAAGATTCAAGATCAAATAAAGCTAAATCAATAGCATCTTTAAATGTTGAATCTTTATTATAAATTAAATCAGGGATAGATTCAATACCACTAAGTGATTCAAAGGATGTGTCATTCATAGAGTATCCAATCCATTCGTTATCTCTTTGTTGAACGAAATTTTCTTTAGGTGTTGGTTTTTTTGGAGATTTTTTTTTAGTTGAAGTTGATTTAGAAGAACGATGACGTACAAATGAGTTGATAAATTGCCGTTGGAAATTACCAACTCCATTCAGAATTGGCTTTCCTCTGAACCTTAAACTAATCATCTCTTTTAGTTTTTTATTATTATCTTTTGTTGCTTGATTTTTATATATAAAAAATTGGCATAAAAAAAAAGTTAAAGGTTTTATTTTTTTTTTTTCAGTTTTTTTTTTTGTTTTTTGTTTTTCTTTTTCAAGTTTTTTATTATTTATAAATTTTTTTTGGTGAAATGTGCATACGCTTGCAGCTCTGTGCGCATAAAGGTACATTGAGTCTACAAAAATGTCCCCAAAAAGTAATCGTTTTCTCTCTCTCTATATATATATAAAACTTAGTCTAATTTATAATATCCAATAATACCATAGCACTGGCCAACCCTGCTTCTTTCAACCCCATTTCCAGTTTCCCAATGATATTTTCTCTTTGAGAAGTCAACGTGAAAAAACTATCACCAGTTTCAAAATGTGCCTTAACAAATTGATATAAGATCTTCACTTTATCATCTGCATCAAACTTACGTACAACACGAGCTCCACTTCCCGATCTGATCTGAATACGGATACCAGAGAGTGGTTCTATGTTCAATTCTGGTACGATTGATTCAATTAGTTCTTCTTCTGTGAGTTCCTTCTTTACAGGCTCAGGATCTTCTTTATCTGATTCTTCGATTTCTATTGGATCAGATTCATTCCCTGTGTTTAAAATCTCCAGTTCCGAATCTTCTTCTTCTTCTTCATAGTCTGGTTTTTTTGATCCCAATGATTGACTGATAGCATATTCCATTTGTTGTTCTTCTGTGAGAGAATTGATATCAACTTTTGGTTGACTGTGTTTGACAAGTGGATTGACTTTGGAAGGATCCAAAGAAAATTGTTTCAGGAATTCCTTAACCTCCTTCACCCAAACTTCTGGTTTAGGGATATCTGATGTCCATTGTTTGACTCTTTCACCAGTCATTGGATCTAAGATTGCAATATGAGGGAATGATTCAAAGGGATAGAAATTGGTATATGATTGACCCGCGGTTGAATCAGAGGCGTATTGAAGGAAAATGAAGTTATCTCTTGTAATTTCCTTGACAGAATATGTTGACCAGAAATCACGGTTCAAGCATTGGCATTGGAAATCGGAATTATCTTGAACATTAACCAACAACCATTTCTTATTCTTATGAGCTTGCAACTTTGCTGAGTCTAGATCTAATTTGGCGATCAAATCAAAAGGAGGACGGAACAATCTTTGTAAACGACGTTGTGTTGCAGAAGCCGCAGACAAATCTTCCTCTGATTCGTCATCCTCATCCGTATCGTCATCAATTTCCATAACTTTAGGAACACCATCTTCATCCAATTCTTCTCGTTGATTGAATACACCTCTAGTACCACTGCTAAAGAAATCATTATCTCTATATTGACCATGACTTCCTCCCATTAGTGGATTAAAAGCACCGCCCAAACCACCAAATACACCAGGGAAAACATCCCCAACTAATCTTTCAGTAGTAGATTGAATAGGGGCTCTTGGCTCGTTCTGCTGCTGCTGAGAGTATGCTTCATTCTGTAATCTTTCTGCCATCTTAGCATCATCATCCATATCCATTTGAGCAAAATCAGCATCTGTATAATCATTCTGATTATTCGTTGAATTGGTTTGAACTTGACTAGAAGATTGACCAAAAGCAGGTCCATTCTCGAAAAATAATGAAATCGCTGCTTCTAAGTTATCACCAGACATTTCAAGAAAATTAGCTGCTGTTTGTGCATCTTCTAAACCTGTGATTGCTAGAAAAGTATCAATATGTTCTGACATTCTTTTTTTTTTCCCTATCTCTCTCTTTTTCTTTCTTTCTTTCTTCTTGTAAGTTTTTTTTTAAATTTTTTTATTTTATTTTTACAATTCAATTGTTACACAATTTCAACAATATGGAATGTAAGTTGAATTATTTTTGGTTAAAAATCCAACTATATATACCTTGGTAAAAGGTGGCGATTGTTTAGACCAATTCTTAGATCTAATATATATTATATAAATTGGATGGCAAAATGTTTACTAAATTTGTCGCGCCTTTAATGTTAGGCGCACTTCTTTCTTCTACTGGGCGGCTAAATTATCAGGTAGCCCGCTTTTCAGGTCACGCGCGCTATTCGATTAATACTTTTTTACCAAAATATTTTTTAATGCAGTAAAAGTATATTAAATCATTTTCTATAAGGAGATGCATCCTTTGGAACAGACCAAATTTGTGGAAGTGGCTGATAGGATTCAGAATGAGCAGGTATCCTAAGGTGTGAAGTATTGTTTAAAGGAGGAAGTGAACCATAATTCATAGATTTAGATTGATTAGGATCATGGATTTGATGGAAAGGATACGGTCTTGACTGCTGTTCTGAAATCACTGGAGGAGTCATATTTACAAGAACAGGACCTTGTTGCAATGGTTGTTGAGTAAATGGTGGCAATGTTTGTTGAGTTGAAGTCAGTGGAGGTAGATGTGGTCCAGACCTGTTTATTGTAGGTGGTCTGTTCCGCAATTGGTTTCCATTAAGATCTGTCTGACCAAAGTAAGGATCCCTGTAGTCTTTCCACATTTCCATAGGACGTTTGGATAGTGCATGTAATTGAAACTGTTGATACTGTTGTTGAATCGGAGACAAATTCTCTTGTTGAATCTCTGGATGGATCGTTGGTGGAGTTGGTGCAATATTCGTTTTGAAAGTTTCCTGTGTAGATATTTCATTTTTCTGTCTAACTGTCGATGGTTTTGAAGAGTCCAAATCCGGTTGTCGTTGATTATTAGGACCAAAACTGGAACTTTCAGACACCAGATTTATAGATGGAAAATTCATACTCACAGTATCATGTGCTGTCTTGTTGGGGTTTTCATTAGCTTTCAGTTCCGATACATTTAAATCCAGTTGAATGCGACTTGAGGATGGTAAAAGATGTTGAATCTGACTCAATGGAGCAGGAACTGTCTGTGATGGAAGTTGGGGAGCAATCGCAAGCCTTTGTGGATGGTCCGATATATCTTCACCCTTGAATTCAGGTTGGTTTTTGATTGAAGTTTGTACCAATTTCTTTAATGATTTATCATTTGAGCTCAACTCCGGAGGTGACAACTTTTCCCGCTTTTTAACGCTACCAGTTTGAATCGACTTCAACTTAGTAGAATTCGAAGCTTTCATAATAACCAATTCGGATTTTCTCGGAAGCTCAAGTGGAATACCTGTTTTATTATTTGTTTGCGACTTATCATCAAAATTCTTCAGAAGCTCATCGTATCTTTCCACTTCAATATCTTCAATTTTAGCGGATCTGATCCATCGTAAATCGGTTTCAATTTCTTCATCTCTAGATTCCATTGGTCTACTTGTACAATTACTCTCTGTTCTAGACTGAATGGAACGAATGGCAATATTCTCAAGAGTTTGTGCATCTTGAATTTTCCTTTTCTTAACAGGATCTGCTGCCTTAGAATTTGATAATCGGAATCTTTTTTTCTCCAACATAAGCATCTCAAACTTTGCATTATCTTTATACTCCGCTTGAAGAGTCAACAATTTTTCATTGAGAGATCTTCTGAAATCTTGTGCTAACTCAGACCTTCTGTTAACACATTCATTCCAAATCAAATAGATATTCTTCCGTACTGAATCTTCAACTAATTTGATTTCGTATTCATAACTCATCTTAGAAGACTTCAAACGTTGCGCATACGGCTTCATTAAAGCAGCGAACCATTCCTGAAATATCGGCAAATGGAACAAAACAGTTTCTTCAATTGGATCTTCCATCTGATCAGCATTAAAGTCATCAGAATTTCTGAATTGATTACGACGTCTCTGCCTGGCTTTCTGTTGTACAAGGCTCTCTTCTTCAATGCCATAATGTGCATCAACTATAGGTAGGTCATCCTGAAGGTTGGCTTCTTTCTCTGCTAGATCTCGTTTAAGGGCAGTCTGTATTTCCTCTATCTTGGTGATGTATGCTTCAATTCTTGCAAGACGTGATTGAGAAAAGTCCTTTGCCAGTAGCGTATAATCATTTTCTAATTTCCTCTGTAAAGTTTCAATATCAGAAATTGAATTTAGGTCAGAAATGGATAATTGAATGGATTTTATATCATCAAGTGATAAAGCCTTAGCGATTACATCGTTCGCTTTCATAGGTTCTGTCGATTTCCTGTATTGTTCTTCCAAATTGTATGACTCTTCAGAAATTATATCACTAGACATGCTGCTCTTAGTTCTAGATGTAACAGACATTTGTAGAGGTTTTTTTTTTCTACTGCTGCTGCTAATGATGATAATATATTAAAAGGTATCAGAAGTCTCACAGATTATAATTACTTAATGAATGATCTGCAGTAATATCAAAAGTAATGCGAAATATGAGGGGGAAAAAAAGGTGTGAAAATTATTTGAAGGTACAAGTTTTATAAAGCAGGATGAGACAAAGAGATTCCAAGTCTTTATTTTGTAGATCGAAAATTTTGAATCTAGTAAAATGACTTGATTTCGTTAATTTAAGAGAGGTATCCTTTTCAATTCTTTGTTTTCTCAGCCCAATTTCTGAAAATCTGAGAGAAGACGCAAAATTGACAAACTTTAATATCTGCATAATTCGCGATAACAGACCTTCCTGATTCGGAGTATTTAGCAATTGTTTTGTGTTTTTGTCTTTTTTTTTTTCTTCTTCTTCTTCTTCTTTTTCTGGAACAGCTGAAAGGTTCAAGAATAGTTCCTGCATATATTTGTCATACAAATTTCTTTTTTTTTTTTTGATACGACTACTATTTAAATTTAAACTATTTAGTTCTAAATAGCTTAGATGACGCTTGAAAATTAGGATTGGACTGATTAATTTTGTGGTCCTGAATTTCAAACAATTTCTTTCTAGCCGCCGAGTCTTATTCCCTCAAAACGCACTTCATGTAGTAACGTGGGTTTGTGGTCCTAACAAAATCCTAATATTATGAAAGGATTGAGCTTGTAAAAATACTGCAGGGTCAAAAAAAAAACCTCCCCGAAATTACAAAGACTTTAATTCCGGAGAAACTAAAGTAAACTAAATAACCAGTAAACTAAACAAAAGATACAATTAGAAACATATTGAATTAAGACTCAAGAGCATACAAATTTCAAACAGATATATCTTAAATGACTTCCAAAATTGAAGACGACCTCCTAGAGTTCAGAACTCTAGATGCACAAACTACCGCCCCCATTAAACAACAACTGAGCACATCACTTTCCAAATCACTGACGGCCAATGAAGATAGTAAAATCCATAAGGGAAGACGTAAGTCGTCAGTCAAACCTAAGATAGAAGGTGGTGAAGATGACGATGAAGATGACGATGATAAATCCAAAAAGAAAGATAATATAAATGAGAAAATCCAAGAGATGTTGCTTTTGATTCCAGATGCTTATTTTACAGAAAATAAGGATCGTTCAAGTGGGACGAAAGACGGTAAGCCTAATAAAGGACAAATTCTTACAAAGGGGGTTGAATTCTTACAAGATTTACAGAATAAGATTGATGAGAATAACAGAAAGGAAGTTGAGTTGATTTGGAAATTAAAGAAACTAATACAGGTCAAGAACCAACCTGTTAACATTAATTTACAGAACACTTCTGCTGAAATGGTTTTAGCTGAAATTGGTGTTGGTCCATTAGCTGCTGCCCCTGGTTCTCAGAACACTCCAACACCTAGCAATAAATCTGCCACTCCAAATAACAACTTTGAGTATGGCGGATATGATCAATACTCTTAAGTTGGATATTTCTTTAGACAGTAACTAATTATAACTAGCATTTATTGATTTATAATTAAGACGGTGTTATAGAGCATAGTCCTATATCGTGTCACGTGCTCTGATTTCTATTCTATTCTAGATCTACTAAGCATGTCGTTATCATTCTAGAATATGCAACAGCGTAACAACCTTCACTAGTATAAATATGTCTTAGATGTCTATTCTCAAGACACACCATCTCATATACTTTATCTTTTATTTATAGGACAAGTCAAAATTAGACAATACTGTTAAAAGTCTAACAGACACTTTTGTAAATTCTGAAGTCCTTCCACAAGCCGAGGGAATTTCAAAGACACGTGCCTTTTCCCAGGGCTAATCCATTCGAATGTACTATATTTGGAATTTAAAACTTTTTTCTGAGAAGAGACCAACAGCCCACCTATCTGGTATTATTTCCCCTTTGAGACTTTTGATTGTTCATAACTCTTCACATTATCATCTATTATTTTTAAATCAATTGATTTTACCTCAAGACATAGCCTCAATCAACAAACGTTGATACCAATATTCCATTAGTTGGTGAGTTTTTTTTTTTTTTTTTTTGAAGGAGGAAATATCCTACAGATAACTCTTCAAGCATCTAACCTCCAGCAGTTGGATCATCATTTGAAAATTACCACATAGATCCAGATCTTTATCTGCCTTTTTGTGAATTTCGGGTAAAAATGAATCCCATTGTTTTAACACTTCGGATATTTTCAAGATTAAAAACAGGCCAAGCTTTGAAACTTGTCGTTACTTTGTTGATTGTTTTAATTCTTGGTACTTCGCTATTCACGTTCAACTATCAATACCCAGAAACAATCACCAATACTATTACCAACATTAGTAATACTGGTGCCAAGGCAATAAAAGGTGCCCATGAATTTGTCAAGATTGATTCCGCTTACTACCAAAAAGTCATCGAGTATCTCTCACCAGAGAAACAATACCAATATGAAATTCAATTAATCGATACATATACACCCCGTCAATTCGATGAACCAATCTCATTGGATCCATTGAAGACCTTAATCCGTGATCATCTGATTGAACTTCTTAAGACAACGAAACCAACCATCAAAACCATAAACGATAAGAAACATTATAATTCCCGTAACAAATTTAAAACGGAATGGAACAAGAAGATCCCTGTTTTAGATGGTAAACTTCGTGAAGATAACATCAATGATCCAATAAGAACCAAGGAATATCTCAGTTCCTTTCTAAAACTGAAACCAGAAGAGTTGGAAGCCTTGAAGCTATCCCATTTTGCCTTTACTTCTAATGTTGAACGTCTAGTCACACCCGATATTAAATTCCAAGGTGATGGGGTCTTATACATTGGAGGTGGTAAGTATAACTGGCTTGTTCTTTTATCTTTGAGGCAATTAAGAAACGTAGGATCGGTTCTTCCTGTCGAAGTGTTCATTCCAAAACAAGATGAGTTGCAATCAAAGCCTTTTTGTGAAGATTTATTTTCCAAATTTGGTGCTAGTTGTATTTATATGTCTGATTTTATTCCTTCAGAAGATCAAGAATTCATTAGAAACATTTCCAATGGGTATCAATATAAAGCCATTGGTTTGTTAGTATCATCCTTTGAAAACGTGTTAATGTTAGATTCTGATAATTTCCCACTAGTTAATCCAGATTTATTCTTTATCAACGAACCTTTTGTCTCTAAACATTTTCTAATTTGGCCTGATTTTTGGAGAAGATCAGTCTCTCCTTCTTTTTATCAATTGGCAGATATCAAGATAAGTGATACTGAAAAAATCAGAGAATCATATAAAGATGACAGACGGACACCTGAAGGTCAACTTGAAACGGAACAGGATTATTACGAAAAGATTTCATACCATGATTTAAAAGGTACGATTCCTGAAGCATCCAGTGAAGCTGGTGAGATATTGATTAATAAAAAGATCCATTTGAAGAGCATTTTATTGTCTTTCTATTACAATTTCAATGGACCAGATTTCTTTTATCCATTATTAGCTCAAGGTCAAGCAGGTGAAGGTGATAAGGATACTTTCATAGCTGCTGCACATTATTGGAAGTTACCATACTATCAAGTTCAAGAATATGTTCGTGAATTTGGAGATCCTCATGATAGGAAAAAGTTTGAAGAGGAAGGTGAAATAGATTTTGAAATCAATGCCATGGGTCAATATGATCCTATTTTAGATTATATTCAAAGTTTGGACGTTAATACTTTCAAATCAGATTATCAATATGATGCTCATAAGAATAATTACTACATGCATAAGTATAAGAAATCACAAATAAGTTTTCTCCATACCAACTTACCGAAATTATATCCTTGGGATTTGACTACACATAACAATGTGAGAACAATCTTTGATTCTGATGGGAATAGAAAACGTTTATATACTCTATTAGTTGAAGAGTTGGGATATGACATGGAATTGAAGATTTGGGAGATCATGAAATGGTTTCTTTGTGATTATAATGAGGAATATAAGAAAGAATATGATGTACAGGAGAATAAGTTTCAAGATATCATGGCTGATTTATTCAATAAGTCCAAGTTGTTTGAAGAAGGTTGTCAAATTGTCACTGAACAGGTTAAGTTTTTAAAAACTGCTTTATGATCTTCTTGATTATTTTTCGACGATTATAAAAAAAGCTATCTTCACTAAAAAAAAAAAAAATGAGTGTATATATATATATATATATATATATAGTTTAGTTGGTTGTATAATATATAGTTAGATGTGTGTATCATATAAATTTCAAAAAAAAAAAAAAAAAAGCCTATGTAAAATTGGTACCTTTTTTTTTAATTTTTGATTTTCTATAAGCCAAATCACATGATTAAGAAAATTCGGGGTGTCAAATAATTTAATATTTTTTTTTTCTTTTATCTCCGATTTTTTGTAGTCCGAAAATAACCGTAAAGTCAAGTAAATGTCTTTAACGGGGTTTTTTCTTTTGTCGCTTTTTTTACCAAATATTTTAGTACATATAAACTACTACCAAATATATTCCGTTTAATTTTATGCGGCAATTTTCAAAAAGTTGCTGCATTTAAATATGCAGATTAATGCGGGTGCGATGGATGTTTTTTTTTTCTGTTTTTTTTTTTAAAAGTTTACACCTTGCGGGCCAAATTAATAATTATGCCGCTACTCCAGGTGTAATTATTAATATATGTTTGTTTTTTCTAAAATTTTGTTTTTTTATATTTTTTTTTTTTTGATTCTTTCAATTTACCTTCACCATTTAAAACTGTTTCTACTTTTAACTTTGAATATACCATCAAAACATCTTCCTTATCTTTTCTCTAAATCATCTTAATCATTGCTATTTCACACTTTTTCCCACTTTGTTAATTTTCTATCATTCGCTTTCCCAAAAAAAAAAAAAAAAAAAAAGGATCTTTAGCCGCCATAAACTTTATCCTTTTTTTTTTGCATCCTGAATAAATCAACTATATTTTGACACTTCATCAACTTTTAATATTCCTCTATAATAATAATAATGCCTTGTACAATAATATCAATCCAAGGTATGACATGTGGTGCATGTACATCTGCCATTATCAAAGAACTTGAAAAATCACCTGAAATTATTAAAGTTGAAGTATCTTTAATAACAGAAGAGGCAAAAATTGAACATACATCCAAAATTTCACCACAAGATATTGAAGAATCCATTCAAGATTGTGGATTCGATACCAAATTGGTATCTTCTACATACAACAGAAAAATCATGAAAACACGGATTAAAATTGGTGGGATGACTTGTGGCAGTTGTTCTTCTGCAATCACATCTAACCTAATGAAGATAAATGGTGTTATAAGGTGTGATGTTTCATTAATCACAGAAGAAGCAGATATTCAATTTGATTCAAGTGTTATCACAAAGGATCAAATTGTGGAAATTATTGAAGATTCAGGATTTGATGCGGAGATTGTTGAAGTCAATGAAATTATCAAAGATCAACAAATAGAATCTACCATAATTCAAACCATTTTGAATATCAAAGGTATGACTTGTGGTGCTTGTACTTCATCTATTGAAAAGAATGTGGGGAAACATAAAGAAGAAATTGTCTCCATTCAAGTATCATTACTTACAGAGCAAGCTATTGTCAAGCATCATCAATCATTATCATCTTTTCAAATCAAAGAAATTATTGAAGATTCAGGATTTGATGCTGAGATTGTTGAAGTCAATGATCATCTAAATAAGGATGATTTTTTTGAAAATATCACTTTGATTATTAATAATAATAATTACAATATTCAAGAATTAAACAATTTATTAGGATTAAATGGTATAAAATCTTTTGAAATTTTGAAAGAATCTGAGATTTCACTAGTTTATAATCCATATTTTATTGGTATTCGTTCTATTATTGATTTTTTAAAACAAATTAATGTTCAAGTTTCAGTGAAGGAACTTTCTTTGTTTAATGAAAATTTGAACAAATTAAAAGAACTTGAACATTGGAAATGGAATTTTATCATTACTGGATTAATTGGCTCCCCAATGTTTATATTTGATCATTTTTTAACCGATATGGATTGGGATTTAGGACATGGTGTATTTTTAAAATCAATTATTGAATTAATTTGGACATCATATATTCAATTCACCATTGGTATCAAGTTTTATCATAATGCCAAAAATTCTTTAAAACATGGTAGTGGAACTATGGATTTATTGATTTTTATCTCTACAAATATTGCATATTATTTCTCTATTTTAACCATTTTATTAAATATTTGGAGAAATAAACAAATTTCACCACATACATTGTTTGAAACTTCAATTCTTTTAATCAATTTTGTCTCTTTGGGGAAATATTTCGAAACTAAAGCTAAATCTCAAACTTCGTTTGCTCTATCAAATTTAATGAATTTAACTTCCATTAATTGTTGTATTTTATCAGAAAATAAATTTATTCAAATTCCAATGAATTTATTACAAATTGATGATATTGTTGAAATAAAACCAGGTGAAAATATTCCCACTGATGGTGTCATTATAAAAGGTCATTCTGAAATTGATGAATCTTTATTAACTGGTGAATCTATTCCAATATCAAAAACTATTAATGATAAAGTTGTTGGTGGTTCAATTAATGGTATTGGTCATTTATTAATAAAAGTCACTTCAACTTCTCAAAATTCACAACTTTCTAAAATCATTAGAGTGGTTAAATCTGCTCAATTAAACAAAGCTCCTATTCAATCATTTGCTGATTTTATTGCATCTTTATTTGTTCCTACAGTTTTATTATTATCATTGATAACATTTATCTGTTGGTTAATTGTTTGTCACGTGATGAAAAGTCCACCAGATATCTTTTTACATGGTGATAAAGTGTTTATTTGTTTGAAAATTGCCATAAGTGTCATTGTTGTTGCATGTCCTTGTGCCTTAGGTCTTGCTGCCCCTACTGCTGTTATGGTTGGTACCGGTTTGGGTGCTAATAATGGTGTTTTGATTAAAGGTGGGGAAATTTTGGAGAAATCAAACGATTTGGATATTTTATTATTTGATAAAACTGGGACTTTAACCTTAGGTGAAATGATAGTTGAAGATTATAACATTATTGATGAAGATTTAGACACTGAGACGATTTTGAAATTTATTGGTAAAGTTGAATCCCAATCTGAACATCCAATAGGAAGGGCTATTTTTAACTTTGTCACTGAAATTAAGAATTTAACTTTTGAAAATATCAATGTTTCTTCCTTTGAAACTAAAATTGGTCAGGGATTAATTGCCAATATATTGTTCAATAATAAAGATTATAAAATTGAAATTGGTAATTCAAAATTATTCCATTCTAAACCGTTTCAAAAATTCACCAATTCTTCCAAAACATTAGCATATATTTATATCAATGATCGTTATCATGGTCATCTTGAACTTCAAGATAAACTTAAACCAGATACAAAGCAAGTGATCAATTATTTACAAACCATAAACAACATTCAGATCTGTATATGTACAGGGGATTCATACAATGTTGCTAATCGTATTGCTGATGAAATAGAAATTCCATTAACCAACGTTTATGCAGAAATATCACCTTTTGGGAAAAAGGAATTGGTGGAAAATTTCCAAAAACAAGGTTTTAATGTTGGGTTTGTAGGTGATGGTATTAATGATTCTCCAGCTTTAGCTGCTGCTGATTTAGGTATTGCTCTTGCATCTAAAGGTACAGATATTGCCATTGAAGCTGCTGATATTGTTATTATTAGTGATGAATTGAAAGGTGTTGTTAATGCGATTTCGATTGCAAATAAGACATTGAACAGAATTAAATGGAATTTTTTCTGGTCTTCAGTTTATAATGTTGTTATGTTACCCTTGGCTATGGGAGTTTTAATTCCATGGGGAATCCAATTAAACCCTTTAATGGCTGGATTAAGTATGGCATTTAGTTCTGTTAGTGTTGTTCTTAATTCCTTATTATTGAAGAATTGGAAATCTCCAGATTTGGAGAAAGATATAAACAAGAAGAATAGAAGAAGAATTGGAATTATGGATGATATTGAAATGACTGCTGGTTTATTGAGATAAAAATATATGTATATATATAATAAAAGTTTAGATTTATAGAGATCTACACATAGTAAAAAAAAAATTAAAATGAACACAAAAAATTTATATAAAGAAGCTCATTAATAATTGATGAATCTATATATATATGCTATAAAATAGAAAGAATAATATCACGTGATATGGAAAAGAAAGAAAAAAAAAATTTTTTTAATCACGTTTATTACCAAATCGATCATCTTCTTGAATCATAAATAAATTATTATTTTCAAATTGTTGATTAGATGAAATTTTTGGTGTAAGAACATTAGGTGTAACAGAATTTGAAAAAGATAATTCTGGTAAATCATCAATGATTGATTCTTGAATATTATTTGTAATAAATTGTGCTTCTAAATCAAATTTTGATATTGAATTTTTTGATATTTCTTGTAAAATATAATAAATCAAACAACTTAAAGAAAATATTAATAAAAAATATGAAATTATCAAATTAGGACATATTCTGGAACTTTGATCATTTGAAAGAAATTTATTATAATTGAAATCCATTACAGATTCATAACCTTTGGTTTGATATTGTTGATAAATATGTTCTCTTAAAATATCTGTAGGATATTCATCAATTTGTGGAACTGTCATTATATATATGTAAAGATTTATGTGGATATAGAAGCTTCTCTTTTATTATTATTATTATATTATTATTATTATTATTATTATTATTATTATTATTATTATTATTATTGAAAAGATGATACATATATACAGAGGAAACTATTATGGAAGAGAGAAAAACAAAACAAATAAAAGGTATATATATATATATATCTTTTGCTGAGGTATAAATTCTTTAAATAGACATTCCGGAAGAAAAAAAAAAAGGCAGCTATATAAATCTGTACGTAAATCGGCTATCGATGTAGAAAGAAGAAGAAAAAAAAACTTACATGAATTACGTCATTTCGACAAAGTTCCTGCATATATTTTATAAATATATACAGAGCCCTATATTATGTCACGTGTTATGAGTGTTTTTTATTTATTTTTTTATTATTATTTCCTTTTCTCTTGTTTGAATAACAGTTTTTAAATAAACTATCCAACCAATTAAACTTTCTTCATCTTCAGCACAAAATCTGATTCTTTTCCAAGCAGTTATAATTAACATACAATAAATTTTAGTTTTACTTAATGGATCTAATTCAACAACATCAATCAAATCTTTTAAATTGATTTGTTTATGAATTTTCCCCTGTTGTTGATCTTTAATTGATTTATAGAAATAAATTGCATGGTTAGTTAATACGACATGATATTTGCGCCATTTATTATACCGTCTTTTAAGACGATATAAAGATCCACTGGTGATTGTATGTTCAGGTTGGTTTGAAGAAAAGGAATTATAATATGTTATTGTTGATCTGTTTGTTAAGGGAGAATCGGAAGTAATAGGTGTTGATTGATCATTTGAAATTGGTAATTCAGTATTGATAAATGGTAATCTTGGTCTCACATCTTCTTCTTCTTCTTCTTCTGACTCTTCTTGGATCTCTTCTCCTCTTTCTTCTTGGATCGCCGTAGGTATTTGAACAGTAAGATCTTGTTGTAATGAAGGATAAGTAACGTTATTATTTGAATCTGGTCCTGAAGTGAAATTATCATCTGTTCCAGAGAGATGGAAATTAGTAAAATCAATATCATTAATATTAACCGGTTTAAAATATTCTAAATCATCTTCCAAATAAAGTTTTTCCAATTGAGATTCTTCCTTTTGAGATTCAAATTTTTTATCATATTCCTTATAAACATCATTTAATTGTTCAATCCATATATGGAAATCAAGTTCATCAGAACATCTTAAATGGAAAATTCTTTTATTAGTCACAACGATGAAATGGAATCGATGATGATCAGGTATAATTGCAATACTTAAAATATCACTAATATTTATCACTTTGGATGCCTTATGTTCTTTAGAATCTTTATAATAAGAGAGTTGATTTGATCGAAGAACAAACCAACGACGTTGCCAATTGTGTGATTTACTTCTTTTGTAAAGGTAAGAAGAATGAAGAAGTTTGTTATCATCAATAATAGGTGATTCCATTTTTTTTCTCGCTCTCTTTTCTATTTTGAAGGTAAAAAAAAAACAATAAATTTTTTTTTTTTTTATAAATTGATTTATAGTATAAATAAGTTTAGGATTCTTTGTTTAAAATTGATAAGACGCCGTTTTTTATCGCAATTTATTTATTTATTTTTTTATTTAATGTTTTTTTTTTAAAAAAAACAAAAATTATCCTGCTGATTATATAATCGCGGATTTTTATGTTTATTTTTTTTTTCGACAGTAGACTTCAGCCGTTCCTCCCCAAAAAAAAAAAAAAAAAAAAAAAAAAAAAAAAAAAAAACCAGTAGGGGGGAACTTGGCCATACTACCCAACCAATTTGAGAACATCCCAATTCAAAAAGAATAATTATAATATAAGTATCTTCTCTTGATCTCGTTTTTTAGTGTTTTTCAAAAAAGTCCCAAATATATTACGTCATTATTACATGTGCATATTTGTGCTTTCTACAGCATCATATATATTTATATATATATATATATTTTGGTGGGGAAACTATCCGGAACTTGTGAACTTCCGACTTGCAAGAATATCGGGTCAACTTATATAGGTGACATAATTGTGCACGTACAATTCTGACAGCCGTATCAATGATGAAATTTTCAAGATCAAAAAAAAAAAAGAACTTTTAAAAAAATATTGGCTTATATTTTAAAATAATATAAGCATAAAATATATATATATACTACATTATCCTATTTAAATATTTTTTGTCAAAATATTTTGTCAAAATTAATTAAAATTAATTGTTTTTTTTAAAAAAAAAAAGAAAAAAAAAAGAAAGGAAGAAAAAATGACTCCCTTACCAACTCATTCAGCAAAGAAGATGTCTTCATTACCTGAAGTTCATGAAACAAATTTAGAATCTTCTTTAAGTTTAGAAAAAAAATCAAAATTTCCAAAGGGAAAATTTATGTCTAATAAATCTAAATGGTATCCTTTTAAAGGTATAGTTGCAGATTTACAAGATCGTTTACCTTATTATAAATCAGATTGGACAGATGCTTGGAATTATAGAGTGATACCTGCAACAATTCTTACTTTTTTCACTAATATTTTCCCTGCTATTGCATTTGCTCAAGATATGTTTGATAAAACAAATAATTCTTATGGTGTTAATGAAGTTCTTTTAAGTTCTGCTTTAGCTGGAATTGTTTTTGGTATATTTTCAGGACAACCTTTAACTATTGTTGGTGTTACTGGACCTATTTCTATTTTCAATTATACAGTTTATGAAATTATTACACCATTAGGTGTTAGTTATTTCCCCTTTATGTTTTGGATTTCTATTTGGGGGATGATTTTCCATTTTGTTCTTAGTATTTTCAATACAGTTATTGCCTTAAGATATGTTACGAATTTCCCATGTGATATTTTTGGTTTATTTATTAATATTGTTTATTTACAGAAAGGTTTACAAATTTTATCAAGACAATTCCATCCAGAAGATTCCGGTGCTTCAGGGTTTGCTTCAGTTTTATTGGCTGTATCAATGGGTGTTCTTGGATTTACAGGTAATCTTTTCAAAAGAACACCATTTATTAATCATCATTTCAGACAATTTATGGTTGATTATTCAACACCTGGTTTGGTTATTTTTTTCACTGGTATGATTCATTTTGGTGGATATTTTAATAATGTTGAATTTGAAAAATTACCAATTACCAAATCGTTCCATCCTACTTCAAGATCAAATTGGATTGATGTTACAGATATTTCAATAGGTTATATTTTCCTTGCTTTACCATTTGGTATTATTCTTGCCATATTATTTTATTTCGACCATTCAATTTCTGCATTGATGGCTCAAAATTCCAAATATAAATTAAAGAAACCTGCTTCGTTCCATTATGATTTGTTTCTATTGGGAATAACTACAGGTATTGCTGGATTTCTTGGTATTCCATGTCCTAATGGATTAATTCCACAAGCTCCGTTACATACTGAGTCTTTGTTAGTTCATGATACTAGGACAGGTGAAATCAAAGGATGTGTTGAACAACGTTTCAGTAATACTGTTCAAGGGTTAATGTTACTTGGAATGATGACTAGACCAATGTTAGTTTGTCTCGGGTTGATTCCACAATGTGTTCTTGCAGGATTGTTCTTTATCATGGGTTCATCTGCTTTATTTGAAAACGTGATCTTTAATAGAATGTTATATTTGGTTAAACAAAAGGAGAAAGTTAAAGGAAATCCTTTAAATTATGTCACGAAAAAAAATTTGATTTTTTTCATAATATTATCACTTTGTGGATTTATTGCTGAATTTTCTATTGTCAATACTAAAGGTGCTATTGGGTTCCCAATTGTATTAGTATTTACTGTGATTATCAGTTTATTTTTTAATAGATGGTTTCCAAGTGATGAATTAATTATATTGGATGGTCCTGTTGCACTTGAAAACACTTTAAAGAATTTATAAATTTAATTTTTTTATTAATTTATTAATTTATTTATTTATTTATTTATTTATTTATTTATTTATTTATTTATTTATTTATTTATTTATTTATTTATTTATTTATTTATTTATTTATTTATTTATTTATTTATTTATTTATATATATATATATATATATATAAATTTCATAGATTTAACTTTTCAAAATAATTTAACAAAGTTTCATAACAAAAGATAAATTGTTCAAGATTTTGTACCATTGAAATTCTTTGTTTACGTAATTGTTCCACAATAAAGTTTATAATATCATTATTTGTAGTCCAAAATGTAGACGATTTCAAATCATCAACATTAGAAGAATTCATCAATTTTTGAAATGTCTTATAAAGAAGATCAATAGTAATGAAAACCCCTGTACGTCCACAACCTGCAGAACAATGAACAAGTATTGGTGATTGTTCATTAATGGTTCCTGATGATTTGTTGATGAATTGTTCTTTAGTTTTAATCAATTGTAATAAATCTTTCTGATCAACAACACCAGAATCTGGCCATTTTAAAAATTGTAATTGATGAATCAATTTGGAAACACCTTTCCTATTGGTAATTTTAAGTTTTCTGTAAATCAAAGTATCTTTTAAACCATTAAAATTTGGAATTTCTTCCAATAATTCGACATTTTGTGAATTTTCCCAATATATATCGGATTTTTTAATTCCAAATTCGGTAAGATTAGTCAAAGATATTATCAAACTTACATCATTATGAAAACAAACCTTCCAAAAATCTTTAATTGTTGAAGGTAAGGGAGCCTGTGTAGCAATATAATTTAAATCGGGATTGATCTGGGGCACTGTTATAAAATTAGCATTGATATAATCATCATGTGATGATGCAGAAAGCCAATTATTTCCAAAATAATTATCATTTAAATTTGTTGTTGATGGTGTATTATCATTAGGATTCGGTGTGATTGGGGATGGGACAAGTCTAACTCTGGAATGTTCATAAGGAAGAATATTTGGATATCTATTCTTAAACCCCTTTTCAGTTCCATTAAGGATATAATCAATAGGAGAGTTTGCATTATTTAAACGATTCGAGATAATTTGAGGGGAATTGTTGGACATTTGCCTTGTTTTAACTGAATAAAAAATTCGTTCATTCTCCGAAACTTCAATCTTTTGGAAATTCTCTATAATTCTTTTAAGACCTTTCTTCTTTTCAAGGTAAGGTTTCAACCAATTTGGTAAATTTTCCACTTTATTATTTGGTGGATGAAAGGAATATTGACTTAATAATTCTTCCGGATTGTCCAATTGTATTTGATTTTTCTTCAAACTGTTGATAAATGAAAATGAAGGATCTGTAGCTGATGGTAAGGTAAACTTTGACATATTCTCAGCTAAAGAAGGTGATCTCTTCAAAGATATAGCAGAATTGTTCTTAGATTCAGTCCAGGATGAAGAAACCCCTGTCACCGATGCTTGTTTGTATTTCTTTGAATCAATAAGGGTATTTTCAGTATCTTCATAGACTAAATCAGTGAATCCTCTAGCATACAAGCATAACTCGATATTCTTGTTTGGATATTCGTCAAACACCTCTGAAGCAAACTTCTTCAATATCTGATAAGTATGGAAGGAACATTGGTCTAAAGTGGAATTGACATCATAAAAAATAAACTTCACGGATTTCTTTTCATTTGTCAACACTGAATGCATGTATCTTTCCTGTACTGAAATCATAGTCTTTAAAATATTGGACAATTTAAATGAAGTTCTCTTCAAAAGAGTTGAAGGAACACAGATATTTAAAGATTCACGCAATCTTGAAGTGTTATATTGGTTAAAAGATCTCAAATCAATAATTAAAATATCCTGTGTCTGTTCATCCAATTCATGAATCATCCCTTTCAACTGGGTTAACCTTTGAATCTCTGTGATGTTTGGTAAATCATGGGCACTGATAAATTTAGGTGATCCATGTGGTAAATTGGGACAAGCAGAGGAGAAGGAAGAAACGGTTGGTGATACGGGCTTGATAATAATAGGTGGAGGTTTCAAAACAAATTGCTTATTACTCGTTGTTGTTGGTTTGGTTATCCTTCCATCTGGAATACTCAAAGCATGGTACAGTTGAGGCTGTGGTAGAACAAGATGAGTGACTTCATGACAAGATGTTTGTTCTGTAGATCTGGGACTTGTCCTTCCAGTTGGTTCTTGTTCTAAATCTGTAACCAGGTTAAGAAAGGATCTTTTGTTTCCACTGGTAATATTCCTTAGTTTAGAACTATTTGAAAGATTCGGTGAGGTAGAGTTTGGGATTGAAAAGTATTCACCTGATGATGGTTGTAAATTTGTTGGTGAAGAACATGTTGACGTTGACATTGTTAGTTCCTTCTTTTGTCTGTTGATCTAAAGATCCCCCTTCTTTCCTAAATTAAAAAAAAAAAAAAAAAAAGAAAAAAAGATCAAAAATGAATAAAATAAAATAAAATAAAAATATGGCTTAATATTATGATTAGTTAGCCGCTGATGAAATCTCTATAGCAATGCTATGAAAAGTTTAATATATATATATATATTACCAAGGGGTGAGAACTCTCTGTGAAAAGTTTTTGTTGAATCTAATTCTAAAAGAATTCACTCAAGTTATATTTGAAAATAATTTTCTTTTAATGATTAATAAGATCTCATGACCACTTTGCTGCAAACGAACAATATAATGGAGAAGTTAAATTTATTTCTGTTTATAGTCTATTTTTCTATTTTTTTCTTTTTTTCTCTTGTCCCTTTAAGGCATTGCCTCCTAATCCCACTTCTAGAATTAAGTTAAACGCATCGAGTCAAACTAGCTAGAATTAACGAGGAACATAATATCTGTAAAATTACATCATTTTCTTTGGTTTGTCCCCGGATTATACGGGCCTGAAAAGCTCCGTTTAAGCCCGATAATAAAGGCGTAGATACAAAAGATTTTATATATTTATTGATATCTAATAAGATGTCATTTACCTATTTATCTACTGCAGAGAATCAGAACAATATATAACTTAAAATGATTTGGATATTAAATTATTTCACAATAATGTACTTATAAGTGTTTCTTTTTGCCTTCTTCTTTAAATTAAAGATTAACTGAATATATATATATATAGTCCATCAACAATAAATGCTTGAAAAGTCTATGGATTATATTTCTTTTTTTTTCGCCTCTAGACTAAAATGTATATTATTACACGTATTACACATGAATGAACGTGGTACTTCAATATTATATATATATATATATATAAGGCAAATTATATACAAAATTTCTATAGTTAATCTTTCCATTTATTAAAGATCCGGTGTGAATCTTTCCTATATTATGATAAATTCAAAAAAAAAATCTAATGATTATTAATATTTGAAATTGGGTACACAACAAGAATTTAGAAGTATTGAAACTTACCACCTAATTATAAGCCCGCCTGTTTGTTGATTTTTAACACAATTACCCGGCTAACTCTCTCCAAAAGAACTGATACAATATTCACGTGATCAGTTGTGGATTATATATATATATATATATTTTTTTTTTTTGATTTTCGCGCCACCACGATTAAGAAATGTAAAGGACCCATACAATCTCATGGCGTTACATAAAAACCCCTTATTTTCCAATCTGAAAGTATCAAATAAAGGTGTGTAGTTAAAACAATTTGTTTCAAATAATCATAGATATCTCAAGTAAGTTAAGTTTTTTTTTCTTCAATTGGATACTGATTGGCATAGTTTTTTTTTTTTCCTTCAAGTGATATTGAGTGTTTAACTACTTCGCCTTCTTAGATTACATGAACTCTAAGCCATTTATATATTAGAGGTAATTTACTAACTTTTTTTTTTTTGTCTTTTGCACAAACAGGAACCACAATGACTGAAAAAATTAGACTTACAACCTCAGACGAACAAGAATTCGAAGTTGAACGTGATATCATTGAAAGATCTGTTTTGATTAAGAATCTTCTTAATGATACTGGTTACGATGAAGATTCCGAAGCTATCCCATTACCAAACGTTCGTTCCTCAGTTTTCAAGAAGGTTATTGAATGGGCCCAACATCATAAAAACACTACATTCCCAGATGACGATGATGAAGATGCCAGAAAATCTGCTCCTATTGATGAATGGGACAAGGACTTTTTAAAAGTTGTGGACCAAGAAATGCTTTATGAAATCATTCTTGCAGCCAACTTTTTAAATATTAGACCATTATTAGATGCTGGTTGTAAGACTGTTGCTGAAATGATCAGAGGTAAGTCTGCTGAAGAAATAAGAAGAACTTTCAACATTGTTAATGATTTCTCTCCAGATGAAGAAGAAGCCATCAAGAGAGAAAATGAATGGGCTGAAGATCGTTGAGTGTTTTTTTTTCTCCCTGCCTTTCTTTGTTGTAATTGTTTTACGAATCCTGATTTTTAAGTTTGTGTGTGTGTTTTTTTAGTAATATTGTAGAAAGATTAAATATGATTGTCCTAGCTTGTTGGCCAATGTAACCCGCTAATTAGCGCAACATAAGAATTTGGTGAAGGGCCAGCACACCGCAACTGGGGAAATATTATATCAAAATAACCGCCGAAGGTTTAGAATCTTGAACACTTAACAGAAAGATAGCAATTTTTTCGCTATTTGAAAGTTATTATCGTTTCGCTTCTTTAATATTCATTAATATCTATCCCCAAATCCCCATAGACTTTATATGGCGCCTTTCAGTTTGAGTAGAAAGTCATCCAAGAGATCACATAAAACTCTCTCTTCTAATGATGAAACAGACGCCCTCAAATATAATAAGCGCAATTCCTTAAGATCTCTATCGCCTTCACCAGAGATCAGCAGAACTCTAACTCATGAATTGTTGAGTAATTCTCCGACTGGGAGGAAGTCTTTGGAGGCAAATGATAGAACATTCCTTAGCGCAGAACAGGACAGGTTCAAACCGTTCAATCACTCATCTGACTCTCAACTTACTCCTGGTTTACGTGTGCTTACTCCTGAAATAACTTCTGTTAAGTCCAGAAGAAGCAACTCTCCAAGTAGATCATTCACCAGACCCTTTCGAAGATCTCATGATTTTGATCCTGAAGACTTTGAAGTTCAAAGAATTAGGAAATACAATAGTCAAGAGGTTTCATCTCCAATTGACCCAGCTTCGGTCCCTGTCTTCTTTGAGAGACATCTTGATTCACCTCAAGGAGATATTCACACATCAACACCAAACAAAGATATTGAATTCGAGGAACACTTGGGCAATAAGAAGTTAACACCAACAGTAATAAATGAAGCCAATACTTCTACAGGAAGCGGGTTCCTCTCTTCAGTGATTTCAGCAGCACACAACGCTGCCTCGAATATTATCTCCTCAAAGCCAGATTCTGATATTAATTCACCTCCAAAGACGAATGAGACTGAGCCCTTGAAGACACAAGGTAGTACAACTACCTTTGTACAACATTTGGACTCTCTCTTGTTTGGTTCTGTTAAAGAACATAATTCTCGTGGTAAGCCCTCTGCAGAAGTTGAAGAGGAGTATGAGCACGATGATGATGGAATGGATCAGGTAACTCTCGACTCTAATGCCACAAAATCTAATGTCAGAGGTATTAATTTTCAACCTATTAGAAAGACTAATATCAGTACAATTGGTACGGGTGAACTACGACTAGAAGACTTAGGTTTGCCTAATCAGAACTCTTCCATGTCTAGAATGACATCCCCAGTCTCAACTACTTTCAACTCCTCAACAAAAAATATGCATATTCCCTCTGTCAGCATCACTTCTGACGATTCCTTGGACGTGACATCCTCAAGAAGCTCAGTCTCCTTGGGTCAAGTTGAAATGACTAACAACATATCTTCACCTAATAGACAAATCTCTCCCTCACGTCCTGAGATACTTAGACCGGTCTCTATGCCGCTTCAATCATTGGAAATTCTAAATGGCTCTCAGTCCTTTACAGAGGAAACCAAGGTGAACCCTTCAATTCAAAGACCCGCATCACCTATTCCTCAAACTCAAAACAATAGTAGCTTCAGTGGTCTAAGAGGAAGAGCTAGATCATTAGGCTCCTCTTTAATTCATCCAAACTTTGGCTCTGGTGGATCTTCTAGTTCTAAAACACTATCTGATCATTCAGAAAAACGTACATCTTATTTGGAAGAACCTGAGGCACGTGACCTAGGTGTTGTTTCCCGTTCAAGTTCAATGTCAAGAATTGTTATTCCAGAAAACTCCAATGGTAACTTTAAGTTGAAGAATATTAGCTATGCTAATTCAAAGAGAGATTCAGAATTTCATAACATCTTTAAAAAACTTCCACAAGATGAGAAATTAATCGATGTTTTTGCTTGTGCCTTGCAGAAGGATATCTTGGTCCAGGGGAAATTATATTTGAGTAGCTGTCATATCTCGTTCAAATCAAATATTCTTGGATGGATCACCAATGTGATAATTCCACTGAAGGAGATCGTTAGACTTGAAAAGCGTAACACAGCTGGTGTTTTCCCCAACGCTATCTCTATTCAAACTTTGCATGCAAAGTACACCTTTTCCAGTTTCCTCTCTAGAGATTCAACATTTGAATTGATTACAAACGTTTGGAATCAATTGATAAGAGGAGGTTCGGATCTAGGGGAAGAAGAGTTCATTAGGGGAGTTAGTAATTTCGACTCAGATTACTCAGACGATTCAGGAGAAGATGACGAAGGAATCGAAGATATGATTTCAGAAGATGATAGTGATGACGATGATGGATTAGATAATACCGACAGTGAAAACGAGAAGTTTAATAGATCTAGTGATGGACAAGATGATACTAAGACACCACCATCCTCTGTCGAGGGGGAAATAGGACCTCTGAAGCATTCTCCAACTTCTATTGTACGTGAACCTCAACCAAATGAAACTAAGATAATTGATAAGACCATTGATGCACCATTAGGTAAAATCTATAACGTTCTTTTCGGTGATGATACTTCAGGGATAAAGTCAATTATTTCCAGACAAGGAAACAAAGATATCTCCCCAATACCTTCTTTCACAATGGACAATTCTATTAGAAAAAGATATTATGAATATACCAAACCATTAAGTGGACCTGTTGGTCCGAAGCAAACGTTATGTCAAGTCTCTGAAGTTGTTGAGCATCATGATTTCAATAATTTTGTTCTAGTGACACAAACCACCAAGAATCCAGATGTTCCTTCAGGTAATTCATTTGTCGTTGTTACTCAAATTTATCTCAGTTGGGCTGAAAATAACATGACTAAACTTGAAATCTTTTCTTATATCACATGGAATGCTAAATCTTGGTTGAAAGGTCCGATTGAATCTGGTACAATCTCGGGACAAAAGGAATCCTTGGGTATTTTAGCTGAAGAATTGATAAAAATTTTAAGTGGTGGTCGTTCCAAATCAAGTTCTAGTTCTGAAAAGGATGATGAAGAAGAAGGTAAATGTACCCTTCCAACTATGGGACCAAAAACACATGCTGAGACTGATAATGAATATAAACAAAAGCAAGGAGATGTATTTATCACTGAAGAGACTTTTGACATTCCCTTGGGTACATTGTATTCAGTATTATTTGGTGATGACACAAGTTATATTAAACAGATCATCACGGCACAGAAAAACAAGGAAATTTCTGAAATTACCAAATTTGATAAGTCAGAAGCAAGCGGTAAAAGAACTTACAACTATATTAAACCGTTGGGTGGAGCAGTTGGTCCAAAGCAAACTAAATGTATCATTACTGAATCATTGGAATTTTTCAACTTGGAGAAATCAATCACCGTTTTACAATCTACACAGACTCCAGATGTTCCCTCGGGAAACTCATTCACCACTAATACTACATTCTACCTGTCATGGGCTAAGGACAATAGTACCAAAATGTATGTTGTCACCTTTATGAATTGGACAGGAAAATCCTGGTTGAAAGGTCCAATTGAAAGAGGTGCCATTGATGGTCAAAAGGAATCAATCAAGATCTTGGTGGATGAAGTGAAGACCATTATTGCAAACAACACTTCTGGTAAGAAACGTAAGAAGGGTAAAAGGGGTAAAAGGGGTAAAGAAGAAGAAGAAGAAACGGAGAATGCTAAAAGAAAATCGTTTAGAAATGAACTTCTAAAGGATAGACCATATTATCAAATCTCAAGTTTTGGAATCTCATCAAATATATCCATAATTCTCCTTGTTATATTTATCATGATTGCACTTCTTTTCACACATAGAGCCAAATCAAACCATCTCTCAATCAATAATATCAACCATTTGAATATTGATGGACAAGAGTTCATTTTGATGCCATTAGTATCTGATTTAACATCGAGTAAACAATTACAAGACAATGCTGAATTCGAGATCTGGGAATGGATCAATGAAAGGTCTAGTACAAATCTTAATGGATCTTCCGATCAGAAAATTAAGGATTCTGATAAAAAAAATGATCAACATTTGAGAGAAATGATAAGGGTTGTTGAAGGACAATTACAGTCTTTGAAACAAAATTTAAAACCTAATGATGAGGATATTTTGAATTAAAAAAAAAGAAAAAAAAGGTTTTTATATATATATTTTTTTTTCTTTACAAATTTTATCTTACCCGGATTTCGGGAATGTACCGAATTGCCGAACCCCCTCACAAAAAATAAAAAATAGGCAAAAAAAAAAAATAAATAAATAAATATCGTTCAAACCGTATTATAAATATAAAAAATTTATTATCAATTCTCTCTCCTCTTGTCCCAAAATCTTTAAAAAAAAGTATATTAGTTTTGATTAATGCTACTTACCAAATTTCGTCAATTTCTTCATAGAAATCGTAAACGTTTATTGATAACATCAGGTATTTCTGTTTTTATTTATTTAACATATCAATATTTACTTAATAAATTCAATGAATATCAACAACGATTAACAGAAGAAAGATTTTCTCGTGAACAGATCAAAAGAAGATTCGAACAAACTCAAAAGGATTCTTTATATACTGTTTATTCGTTGGTTCCAGTTTTAAATGGAGTTATATTTGATTCATTATCTGTTGAAAAGATCACTAAAGATTTACAATCTAGAAGATTGAATAAACAAGAAGATGATATTTCTACTACTACTACTTTTAGTACTGGTGAAGAAATTGATGGATTAAAAAGAAAAAGTAAGAATGAATTATGGAATGATTTAAAAATCATAAGTTTAACACGTTTATTAACTTTAATTTATTCTCAATCTGCTTTAATTCTTCTTACAAGATTACAATTAAATATTTTAGCAAGAAGAGAATATTTGGAAGATGCAATTAAACTTGCTTCTTTTAAAAATGGGTTTATTAAAAAAAAATTAAAAAAGGATGAAAATAATTATATAAATGAACAAGCTTATCTTTCCTTAAGTTGGTGGTTATTAAATCGTGGTTGGATTTCAATTAGACAACGTGTTGAAAAATCTGTTAAGGATACTTTTAAAGATATCACACCAAGAGCTGAATTAACAATTGATGAATTTGCATTATTAATCAATAAAACTCAACATTTAATTGAAAATGATGATGAATTTCTTTTAACTTCAATTTTACCTCCTTCAAATTTACAAAATTTTGTTTTCCAACAAACTTTAGATTTTACATCATGTAATTTAATTGGTAAAGAATCAGATTCATTACAAGTATTAATTGAAGAAACTCAAAATTATATCAATTCTTCATCTGTTTCCATTATAATGAATTCTTTAACAACAACAGGAATTTCAACTTGTTTAAATATTATTTCTCAAAAATTATCATCAAATCAAAAAGGACAAAAATTTAAATTAGCAGTTTTATTGGCAAATATTGGTAAAGTTTCAAATGAATTTAAAACTTCTCCTGAAAATAATTCCTTTATTATTAATATGGATTCTACTGAAGGATTAGATGAATTAAGTGCTTCTGTATATTCAAATTTTGAAGTTTAAAAAATATATGGGGTCAGAATTTTTTTTTTTTTTAAATTTTTTTTCCTTTCTTTGTTAAAAATTCAGAAACACTCCTTTCGAGTTTCTTTTATAAATCATTAAAATTTCATGATTAGCATGGAGATTTCGTTCATCATTAAATTTAAAGCCTAAAAAAAAAAATTCAAAAAAATAAAAATTAAATCCCAAAATTTTCATCAAACCTTTGATGAAAATTTTTTTTGTAAAAAAAAAGTTAATTTAAACAAAAGGTTAAAAAAAAAAAAACTAGTTGAAATGCCACCAGGTTAGTACAAATTTTTGTTTTTTTTTTCTATCTCTCTCCTTTTAAAAAAAAAGGCATATATATCAAAAAAAAAAAAAATAAAAATAAAATAAATTAAAAAAAATCAGAATTTTCAGTGTTTGGCTTTATTGCTTATCTCACTCATAAAACGAATCAGTCTGGGGCGACAACTGTGTCATCATAATTAATATATTGTTATTTTTTTTTATTTTTTAATTGATCTTTGAGGAGGTAAAAGGGGGTGTTAAAACATACTTTTTTTTTTGGTTGTTAAATCAAAGTTTTTTAAAAGAAATTAGAGTTTTAAAAAATTTGGGGGGTTTTTTTATTTATTTATATATTTTTTTTTTGGGGGGTGTTGAAAAAAAAAAAAGTTTTAACCCTAATTAATTAGGGCAACGGTTTTTTTGAAAGTTCGCTTACATCAGCAATTAAACACGTATATATATATATTTTTAGGTTTTGATTTTTTTTTTTTTGATTTGTGGGTCAACATTTTTTTTTTTGACTTCCAAAAATATTGAAATTTTTTATTTGATTAATGTCTTCATCGATAAATTTTTTTGATTCTTTACTTCCATTACCATTTCGTATTTTAATATTAATCAATTTAGCTCCATGGTTATGGTATTTTGTATTAAATTTTACAAATAAAAATGGAATTCGTATATTTTCATTATTAAAATTAAATGAAGGATATAATTTTCAAAAAACCAAAATTTTAAATCGATCAATAATATGTTTTATTGGATATTTAATATATTTATTAATCCATGAATTTATTGGTAATGTTGGTATATTTTGGGATATTTATGGTTTTTTTTTAATTTTTGGATATTTATTATCAATTGGTTATGGATCAAGTATTGGAACTAATAGATTTCGTGAAACTTTAAAACGGATTTTAATTGGTAATATCGATTTTTTGAATTTAC
>JADIOT010002656.1:6526-24148 GCA_018343995.1 Waltiozyma sp. UFMG-CM-Y6624
AAATTTTGTCCGAATGGTTTTTTTTTTTTTTTTTTGAAATCTATATAAAGTGAGAAAAAATTAAAAGAAATTAATAATATCACACATAATTTTGTATTTTATATCTTAATAATAGAAAACAAAATGTTCCGTAAGAGAAAGCTAACACCTAATAAGACTTCAACGACTAACCAACCATCAATCAAGAAATCCAGTCAAGAAATATGGGAAAATAACCGCCTTCATAGTGCAGGAACTGTGATTCAACGTTATACACATGATCCTGATTTCGAAGGAGATGAAGATGGTTCTAATAATGACGATAACATGTTGTTAACAACCCACAAATTAACACCACCATTTCTAAAAGAATTGGAATACGGATCAAAAATCAATTTGAATAAGAATACAGGTGTCATTTCACCGGTAAGAGATCCAACTTCTGATTTAGCACAAGCTGCAAAGAAGGGAAGTTTAGTTGTTAGAGAAAGAAGGGCAGTTAGAGAAAGAAAGAATAAAGATGTAGATTCTTTGGCTTTGAAACAATCTGAACCGACTAAAAATCAAGAACAAGAACAAAAAGAAGAAGAAGAAGAAGAAGAAGAAGAAGAAGTAAGAAAGTTATCAGCTAAAGATCAAAGACTTACATTGCCAGCATATCAACATCGATCCTCTTTATTAAAAATCATCAACGAAAATCAAGTTTCCATAATCATAGGGCAAACAGGGTCCGGTAAGACTACTCAATTACCACAGATTATCTATGAATCACTTGTTGGCCAATCTTCAGAAGTAAAGATGATCGGTATAACTCAACCACGTCGTGTAGCTGCCACATCTATTGCTAAAAGAGTTTCAGAAGAAACAGAAACCAAACTTGGATCATTAGTAGGTTATGCAGTTAGATTTGAAGATATGACCTCTAAAGATACTAAGATCAAATATATGACGGATGGTATTTTACTTAGAGAGATGGCACAAGATCCACAATTGAGTAAGTATAGTCATGTGATTATGGATGAAGCACATGAAAGATCTTTAAATACAGATATTTTATTAGGTCTTTTGAAACTTCTTTTATCTAAAAATCGTCCTGATTTGAAATTAATTATAACTTCTGCTACTATGGAACAGGGGAAATTCACTCGATTTTTCGGTGATGCTCCTGTATATATCATTCCTGGTAGAACTTTCCCCGTGACAGTTAAATATGCGGACTATTGTTGTGATGATTATGTGGAAAGTGCAGTTAAGGAGGTAATGAAGGTTCATTTGCCAAATCCTGTTGATGCTGGTGATATATTGGTGTTTATGACTGGTCAAGAGGATATCGAGACTTGTTGTCAGTTGATTCAAGAGAAGATTGATTTGTTGAACAGAGATGTTCATGAAGAAGAATTCAAGGTTAAACCGTTGGATATCTTACCGATTTATTCCTCATTACCACCTGAACAACAAGCATTGATCTTCAAACCTCGTCGTCAAGGTCATAGAAAATGTATCATTGCCACTAATATTGCAGAAACTTCTCTTACTGTGGATGGAATCACCTATGTTATCGATTGTGGGTTTGCCAAGTTGAAAGTGTACAATTCCTCAATTGGGTTAGAATCTTTAGCCATAACTCCAATATCAGGTGCCAATGCCAAACAAAGAGCTGGTAGAGCTGGTAGAACTGCACCTGGAACATGTATTAAGCTTTATACAGAGTCTGCAGAAGAATTGGAGATGTATCATTCTACGATCCCTGAGATTCAAAGAACAAATCTTTCAAACACTTTGTTGCTTTTGAAATCTCTAGGAATTGGAGATATCTTAAATTTCCCATTTTTAGACCCACCACCAAAACAATCTATAATCAGTTCACTTTATGAATTATGGTCTTTAGGTGCTCTTGATAATTTTGGAGAATTGACCAAATTAGGTCGTAAGATGACTTCATTCCCATTGACTCCACCATTATCTAAATTGTTATTACTTTCATCTCAACGTGGATGTTCGCAAGAAATGATTATTATTGTTTCAATGCTTTCATTGCCTTCACCATATTTACGTCCTACACAAAGACAAAAAGAAGCGGATCTTGCACGTGAAAAATTCCTTGTTCCTGAATCGGATCATTTATCCTTATTAAATGTTTATCAAAGTTGGATAAATAAGAACAAATCTGTTCAATGGTGTCGATTGAATTTCTTAAATTCAAGGACTTTAATTAAAGCGGAAGAAATTAAAATTCAATTAGAACAAATCATGAATTCTGCTAGATTATCTTTAAATTCTATTGGGTCTGATTGGACGATTCTTAGAGAATGTATCTGTGCTTCATATTATCATCAATCTGCAACTTTATCGCCATCTTCCCATTCTACTTATTTGCATAATCTTACGGGCTTGGAATTAAAATTACATCCAACTTCTGCTTTATACGGTATGGCCTCTATGCCCAAGTTCATAGTATACCATGAATTATTGTTAACAACAAAGCAATTCATCTCAGGTGTTACAGCTGTAAATGGTGATTGGTTAGTTAACTATGGTCAAGTGTATTTTGATGAAAAAAGAAAGGAAACAGGAAACATAAATGGGAATAAAGAAAGACTGGAAAAGGAGATAGAAAGGGATACAGGTTTGTATGAAGAGAGGAAAAAAACCATGGAATTAGAGAAGAAACTGAAAAGACAAAAGATTATCACTAAAGCTTCTGGTGTTGTTAATGTTGGAGGTACTCGTAGAAGAAGAGGTTTCTAGAAACAATTATTTTTTGTGTTTTTTTTTTTTTTTTAAAAAAGAAGGAGGGGATATATCTTCTTTAAAGTGCACGTGATGTGTTTTAAATTTTTTCTTTAAATGAAAACTTTTGCCTTTTTTTTAGTTATATATATTTTCACTATTACATCATATAACTTATCCGAAAAGGGAAATTTCTAATGGTTTACGCACTTTTTGCAATTTTTTTTTTCGTGTCAGCTTATTTATTTATTTTATATATATATAATATAATTTTCGCGACTAATTTTTGGAAGAGAGACAGAGAGATTTGGAGATATTTTTATTATTTTTTTTTCTGAGACGTGTCAAAACAAAAAAATATATGAACATTTTATTTTGAAAGATTTTAAAGGAATTATTTCAAGTTTGATAATAAAAATCTCACACCTATTCCTTTCTTTCTTTTTATTTATTTTTTTATTTTCATAAATCCACACATCTTGTTCCCCCCACTGAACATCTTAATAAAAAACCATGTTGAATTCTACCAAATGGATGTCTTTATTATCCATTATATACCTCACATTCTCCCTTCTAATCCAACCAATCCAAGCCAATTCCAAGATATCTCTTGTGATTCCAGCCTTTGCTAAGGAATGTCTTTATCATAATTTAGAGGATGATGATCATTCTTTGATCATCAATTATCAAGTGTTATATGGTGGTGATTTTGAGATGGATTTTGAAATCACTGCTCCAAATGGTGATTCTATTGTCAAACAAACAAATGAAAAATACGCTGATTTTCTGTTGAAAACTTTTGGGTTAGGTGAATATTCTTTCTGTTTTATTAATCCATATAATCAATTGAAAAAAGTTGAATTTACCATTAAGTTAGACCTTAAAGAAGATGAAGAAGACAAATCTGTCATTGATAAAGAAACCGTTGTCTCTGAACATGCCTTGTCAGAGATCCATAGAAATCTTGGAAAGATTGATAGAATCATGAACTACTTAAGAGCTAGAGAATGGAGAAATATGTCTACTGTTAAATCAACCAGTGAAAGATCCGTTTACCTTTCTTGGTTAATTATTTTAATTATGGTTGGTTTAGGTGCCGGTCAAGCTTTTGCTGTTCAATTCATGTTCTCTGATAGAAATAAAAACTACGTTTGATCGTACACTTTTTTTTTTATGTATTTTGATGATGATCTACATAGTTATACAATTGAATAGATATCGTTTATTTCTCAGTACCACTTAATCTAACAGCAGCACCGTATTTTTGTAATTTGGTCAACAAACCATCACCTTGTTTGATCAATAATTGATATTGAGCATTCTTATTATCTGGTCTGTTGGTTTCAATTATACCATTGACCTTATCGATGACACAATTCAACTTCTTAGTAGGAATGAATCTACAAAGATCTGAATCTAAGAATTCAACACTGACACCAAATGCATCAGCCATAGATTTCAAAGAAAGAGTTTTGTAAGATTCCAATAATTGAGCATATGCCTTTCTTCTCAACTCACGAACATAGTAGTTGGAATGGGAAGATAAATATCTTGAAGGTACGATATTTTCGTCATTGACTTGTAATAAATATTTGAAATAACTTCCATATTCACTGGTGTATAAGGAAATAGTTAGGGAAGAAATTGGTTCTAATTCAGGAGTGTTTGGTAATAAGGCCAACAATTCCGGAGAATCAATAATTTTCTTTTTCAAATCTGGTCTGTTCAAAGCAAAAACACCAGCAATATTAGCGTATACGGCTAATTGTTCATAAGTGGCAATTTCAGTAGAAGTAAAAGTAGCCAAAGAATCTGTCAATAATTCAGATGCACCAACGAAATCACGCACAGATAACAAATATAACCCCTTGTATGTTTTAAATCTGTTACGACGTTCCCAATCACCTCCCTTTTCGATCAATTGGTTGGCGATTTCAAGATTCTTAGCAACAAAAGGCTTATCATCATAAAAGAATCCAATTCTAGTGATTGTTAGTTGAATATCAATCTTTGAACCTGTAGATGGAGTCAATTCGAATGCTGTTTTCAAAGTGGATAATGCCAATTTCTTGTCACCAATAGACGCATAATATTCACCAAGTTTTCTATGAGCAGAGGCTAACTCTAATTTTCCTTCATCTTGTTCTTCAAATTCAACAATTTTTGCCTTCAAGGATTCGATTTCCTTATCATTTTTCTTCACCAAATCTTGATATAGCTTCTCATCCCATTGAAGCACTCCTGGAATGTATTCAGTATTTAGGTATTGATAGTATGGGGCTAAATTATCAGAAAGAATTCGTTCTTGAAGATATTTGATTGAATTTGGGTGGCGACTAGATAGTTCCGGTTTTGTAAGAATAAAAGCATGATCAGCTAGAGTGAAGTCTGGAATTCTGGCATTGGTTTCTATTTCAGACATGATGGACTCAAAAAAAAAAAAAAAACACAATTAAAATTTGGGTTTAATTTGGAATCTTAATAGTTTATTCAACAGAAAAAAAAAACTTAGTTGTTATCTTTTTTTTTCATTTCAGAAGCAGCGGTTTCTTTCTATATGGTCTTTTTCTTTTGGGTTTGATCCTGGTGGGCGTGACATTGGTATGGACACTATAAGGATTAAGTTTTGAAAATGCGAACACGTGCAATTCAGTTGGTGTGATTTTGGAAAGATTTATAACTATTATTTTTTATTTATATTATTAAATTTAAATTTTAAGAAAGATAAACCCCACACCCTTTCTTTTTTCATGGAAAAGGTTAGTCCACTATATAAAACCCTACCAATAAGGCATATATTGGGTTAAAAGAGAAAGAGAAAGAGAGAGAGAGAGAGAGAGAGAGAGAAAGAGAGAAAAAGGGAGAGAGATACAAAATAATAAAAAGATGCCCAATAAGGATGGAGGAAATCGACGTCTAGAACCGCCTTCATCAAACACAGTAGTCGTTCCTCCTACTTCCACACTCCAACATTCCCAAACAGATTCCAGTAGGGTTGAATATTATGGTCCTTACTTTGCAGATACACAGATCATAGATAATAATAATAATAATAATAATAATAATAATAATAGTCCTACACAAACGTCAAGTACTATTCAGAACACAACAGGCCCTTCACAAGCACTACTGAGTAACATGATAACATCTTTTGATAATACGAATAAAAAAACAATTGAACCAACAAACCCATTTGTATTAGAATCACAAATGTCCCAGTCAGTTCTTAATAGAGTGAAACTTTTAGCTGAAGATGATGAAAACTTAGTATTGGATTCTTCTTATGAAAGAGATACTCAAGAGAACCCTATGATCTGCTCTACATCTATGAAGATGGATCTGGATAAGATAAACAATGAGATTTCCAAAGAAATGGATCAACAAGAACAACAGCAGAGGCAAAATAATGAAATTCCAGCAAAACTTATTCCGTTAAATTTCCAGACTGATTTACAAACTCAAACTCAAGAATCTCCGTTCAAATCTTTGGATTTTGGAACCAATGAAGATACACCATGGCTGAATAAGATCAAAGACCCCTTCGAAGAAGAAGAAACACCCAATTTCAAGACTCCTTCAAAATATTCCGCTGCAAATGCCCATAATCAGCGGCTTCTATTGAATCAAACCACTCCTTCTCATTTACAAAATATCATTACACCAAATATTGTCAATACATCAGATAAAACAGGTGGGAAAATTAAAAATATCGATAATCTTGTCTTGCCAGTAAAATTAAACTCTATGATGGAACTTCAAGATGATAAAAAAACAGGAAATATATTTCAGAAAATTAGAGATGAGAATGTTATGAAGGAAGACATCGAGCTCGAACCTAGTCTTCCTTATTCCTTGGGACATGATGATGAAGAAGAAGAATACCAGAATGAAAACACTTTCGCAAATATCTCTCAAAGCTTCTCTAAGTTGGCTGGTCCTCAGACTAAACCAGTGGAGACTGATCAGATTCCTTTGGAACAGGATGATACACAGGTTATTGATTCTGATTCTCAGTCAATGGATAAACATGTAGAAGTGGAAGAAGCTACCCTTGTGGATATTTTTACAGGGGAGATAATTGTTGATGAAGCAGATCTTACACAGGATGATATACCGCCTTCACTGGTATTAGACAATTCAAATCCTTTAATAGAATCCAATCACTTAACAGCCGATGAAGAAATTTTTACTATGTCTGATAATCAACAAGAAACACATGAAGACCCTGATGTCACCGAACGACCACTGAATCATCAGTTACCAGCACAAGAATCTGTGGATCCACGACTACAATCACCTGAAATTAGCAATCCCTCAGAACATAATAACCATATCGAATGTCCAGTTTCACAAGCTGTTCAGGTCCCTGGTACTAACCCTGATCAGGAAGAATATTCATATTCCGAGATTCTGATGTCTCCAAGTTTGGATAAGAAAATTATTGAGAAGGATCAGAATATCGAACCGTCTGATGTTCTTGTTGAAGGTAATATGAAAAGAGAGAATACTGTTGTTTCTGATGACGAAGAAGAAGATCAAATCATTGAGAGTGGTATTGCTGAGGATAGTTTAAGAATACATCATATCATGCAGAAAGTTAGGATAAGGCATCAATTTCAAGAAGAAGAAGAAGAAGAAGAAGAAGAAGAAGAAGAAGAAGAAGAAGATATAGGAGTCCAAGAAAATCGGGAAGCAGGGACTATTTCAGATGAAAAGGTGGTTCAAGAAGAAAATGAAAATGAAGAAATATTGCTTGAGAGACTCAAATCAATGTCATCAGTCCGATTGGCATCATTACGTGCCTCAAAAACTTATTCATCAACATCGCTAAGCAAAAGTCGAAGAGTGACAATGGATCCACGGACCTTACAAGAACAATTAGGCAATCTTACACAACAAGATTTGTCCGAAGTTGATGATGACGATGATGATGAAACTGTCAATGATACTGCTAAGTGTGTCCATGAAGAATACGAGGATGAAGTGGTGAAGGACAACGAATATCTACCAGGTGATTTGACCAGCGATAATAAGATACATGTCAATAGCCAAATTAATGGTAGTGCTATGGTTTTGTTAACAGATTCTGAGAATAGAGAAATTTTGAGCCTGGAGAGAGAATCAGCTGGTGACGAAGAAGAAAAAAAAGAAGAATCACAAGAAGAACCAACACAACATGAACATGATGATGATTTTGATCCCAATGATAACTTGACCCAACCAACTATTAAAGAAAAAAGATTAAATACTACGACTGAGGCCCATAATGAACGTGATGTTGACACTTCGACTTATTTTGAAGACTCTAAAATCGAAAACACGATAGCCGAGGAAACAACTGATATCCTATCAAGTGCCAAACCACGTGAACGAACCAAAAGACAAAGACCTCAAATCACATACGATGAATCCGATGATGAAGAAAAACAAGGAGAAGTAAACCATCGATTGCCACAAATTGAAGCAAGTTCAACTTTAGAGAAAAATTTACCACAGACACCACTTCTAACAGAGCTACCAACATCACTAACATCTGAATGCATAACAAACCCCCTTGCAGTATGGTGTCTGTTTTCAGCAACGATGGATTATTTTCCCGGAACTCTACAGCGTCGCGTGTTCCATAGTAATAAAACCCAATACCACGTCAAATTTGAAGCATCTGTGGATGTTATGAGTGATGTTGAAACTTTGGATTTAAGGATCTCCGATGTTGTCAGATATTCAGGTGTCGATTATACTGTTGTTGGCTTGTGTGTGGAATATGCTGCTAATGAAGATATTATCAGATGTATGCGAGGTTATGATACTGTTATTGTTGAAAGAAAGAAAAAGAAGGGTAAGAGTAAGAAGCAAGCAAACGATTCTGATAGGTTGAAGCTCCCAATCAGTATGATCAGAATGTCCAATGAACAATGGTTCCGTGTCACACGGGTCAATGGTGCCAGTAAAATGTTTGAGTTATTAAAAGAGCAAGGTGATTCGTCGTCTACGTTTGACCAGAAGAAGAATGATGATGATGATGATGCCAACATTTTGAAACCACTCAATAGGCCAAAGATTGATGTTCTTCCGGCCAATTTCACAACAGACGACATATCTTTATCATATACTCCAAATGATCTTCGCTTATCAACAAGCAGCACTCCGATATTACCTAAATATCAGCCATTTCAAGTTTACAGTACACCAACATATCATAAGACGGTCAATTTCTGCACTACCACAACTCCCAAATATTTATTCCAAAATTGCTTGTTCTTTGTTACAGGTTCCAACATTCTCAAGACAAAGACAAAGGAACAAATCATTAGACATGGTGGAACAATAATGGACACCAGTCTCACTGATGATATCATCTCTTTGACCCACAACAATACCACTCCACTTACTGAAATGGAAACATCATTTCAGAAACAACTATCCACTTTCAAACATGCCGTTTTAATCACAGACAAGCATTCACGGACTTCGAAATACATCGAATTCCTATCATTGGGATGGCCCATTCTTTCAGTTTCATTTATTAATGATAGCATTACTAATAATACAGTGATGTCCGAGGAAGGGTTTTACCGGAAGTATCTGTTGCCAAGCGGAATTTCAAAGGCATTTGGTGGAATCGTCAAATCACAGGATTGTTGGACGTATTTTGACAATTTGAGGCGTGGATGCTCTGTTGCGGAACAGTTGGAGAATAATTGGATGATTGATAAAGATGATACTATCATTATTATCGTTGTAAATTCTAAGACAGATAAGAATTGGAAAATTGCTAGGTTTATTTGGTGGGTTATCGTTGCAAATAAGAAACAAAATGTAAGATTTGTTAGCTGTCTGGCACAGCTAATAACTCTGATCGAGTCATCATCAAGTATCAATGACAATATCAGGCTGATCTATATCTACACCGAGAAAGAATCGGATTCACGAGAATTATATTCAGGATTTATAAATGATTCAACAGACCTTCTCAAGTTGAAGGATTTCAAGCGGAACAATTTGGGAAAGAAAAGACAAAAAATTGAGGGATTAAAACTACGATTCATCGATTGGGAATGGTTATTACAATGTGTGATTACTGGGTTTATCATTCCTGTTGAATTGGAAATTTAAAGCGTTATATATATATATATTAATAATATATCAACTTGAAAGTGTCATAAATCCCTGCAAAATCTATATCATACAAGAGTCTCAGTTGGAGAGGTGACAACAATCTGTGAAATACCTTGTTTCTGTTGGTTAAAGGAGAAATAATCTGTAGTAGCAGTTGTTTCAACTTTTTCAATATTATTTTCAACCAAGATTACATCACCGAAAACTTCTGCTACTTCCTCCAATGTTCTACCTGAAGTCTCAGGGAAAAATAGGAACACTAAGACAAATTCAATCCAAATCACACAACAAAAGACAATATAATATTTCCAATCAATGGCATCCATTGCAATTGGATTGACAAATCCATTGTATAACAAAATGATATACATCGTCACTGCGAATATATTCATCCCTTTAGCTCTGTGTGAATAAGGTAACACTTCAACAATGTATAAGAAGGGTAACCCGATACAACCAGTATTGTAGAAGGCATTATAGAGGAAGATCATAGCCAAAACACCAGTACCCATTGAATGATCGGCATAATTTCTTTGTGCATTCAAAGCAGATAGAAGTGTCCAAAAGATATAACAGACCCCCATACCGATTAATGAAGTGTTGAAAATGGTTCTTCTTTTGAAATAATTCGAAGTAAAGGAAACAATGGCAGAAGTACCATAGTTAAACAGCATGAGACCGACGTTGATCATCAATATTTGAGATACATCAGTGTAACCAATAGACATCAAAACTTTGTTCAAATAGTAGAAAACAAGTCCATTACCAGATAACTGAAGAATGACACCAAGTGAGATAACAATAAAGAGTCTTTTACGGTATGTTTTCTTGGTCCAAAAATCTGAATATTTTGTATTAGCACCAGTTGTTTTCTCTAATTCAATCGAAGCTTCAATTTCTTTTAATTCAAATTCCAAAAAATTCTGAGATTTGGAATCTGTGGAATCACCAATGTGATATTTGGAAAGAATTATTCTGGCTTTATCTACTTGTCCAGTTGCCACAAGGAATCTTGGAGATTCTGGGATCCAATAAATAAAACAAAGTTGGATAAAGGGTAATAACCCTTGAAGATAAGCTGGGATCTTCCATGAATAGTTCGATTGGATATTTCTGCAAAGATAACCAGACACAGATGCCAACAAAGCACCACCATAGGCATTCACATTATAAGCACAAGTAGCAGTTGTTCTATGAGTTGGATAAGAAATTTCAGAGATCAATGCTGGCGCACTAACCAAACCAATGTTGACACCAAAACCAATAACCAATCTAGCGATGAAGAAAAACACATAATTAGTGGCAGAACCTTGTAATACTGAACCGATAACAACCCCTAGAGAACCAACGGCAACAGCAATCTTTCTACCGTATTTATCAGAGACAAAAGGAGCGATGGGGAAAGATAACATACAACCAAAAGTATACCCATTACTTAAAACGCCCAATTTGGTCCCAGTTGGATTCCCCATAGCAGGACCCCAAAAGGATAAAGCTTGTGCTGCGTTAAGAAAGGAAAAATCATACCCACCAGTTTGTGAAGTTAAGGAAATAAGTGCACAACAGAGGATAAGTTGTCTTAAATGTGGAACTAACCACCATGAAGGATAGTTTGGTAGATAGTCATGTATGGTTTTCTCTTCTTGGGAATTTTTAAAAGATTGGTAAGAAACATCTTCTTCCAATAGTGTATTTGGTGTGAAAACATCTTCTGTGTGAATTATTATAGAGTCTTGTTTTCCCTTAACTATGGTACATGATTTTTTTGCTTCCATATTTGAAATTTTTTATATGATATGTTAAAAAACTGAATAATATATATATAAAAAAGATTTTTTTTTTTCTTTTTAACAACACAAGAGGTTCAAATAGGATCCTTGAAAAACCATGTTTTTATTCTTTGGTTGTAGATTTTTTGTCTTCATTATCAATACATGGATAACCCAATAGTCTTATATATGTAAAAAAAAAAAAAAAAATAGTGATAAGTACCAGAGCAGCAGCCATGCCAATATTAATTCTTCTTCTAAAAAGAAAAAAAAAAAGAGATGACTACACAAGCAATTACAAGTCTGGAACCTGTATGGCTGTATATTATTAAGAATGCATAATATTAAATAGCCTATATTAACTAAAAAAAAAAAGATTCTCCGACTATTTTCCCCAAAAAAGCGCCAATGAAAGCTGATTCTTCCAAAAAATAAAATTGAAAAAATTGGGATCCATAATTCAAACCAAAAAAAAAAAAAAATAATAATAATAATAAAAAAAATATGGACCCCAATTAAAGTCATTCCGATCTTTAATGCGGTTTAATGCCACCCCCAGATCTTGCTGCTGGTTGATCCCACACTAACTTTTAATATTTATAGTTAGACCCGCGTATAAGCGGGGGGGAATTCGAGATCCGATTTTGAACTAACAATCTACATTTAGGCGACCGCTTATATGAAAATTTTTCTTGTTTTTTTTCTCTTTCTTTTATATATTAATATCTTTGAATGACCATTTTCTTATGAAAGTGATATTACGCTTATATATCATACCGGCTTAATAAAATTGTAACTAAAAAAAAAAAAAAAGTATAGTCCGTTGACTCCACTGAATCTTTTATTTTAGGCTAATTATATGCCAATATGCCACGTTCGTTTTAGTTTATGTGCAGAAACTATATATATATATATATATATACATACACTTAAGAAAGAAATTTCACATGTGTCTTTGCTAAATTTATAACAATTGATCCTACTTATAGCCGGTATACTATAAGTATTAATTAGGTTTTCTGGCATTTTCACTTCCAGTTGGAATATATTGAACCCAAGAATTCAAATGGATCATCATTAAAATTGCCGATCATCAAATTCTCCTTCTGCAACCATTTCCCCATTTCATTTTCCATCCTTATATTATGCTTCTTTACAAGGATTTCAAATCTAGCAAACTCCCTCACACAAGGTGATACGTCCAATAAATATTCATTGGGACGTAATTTTTGAATATAAGAAATAAAATCAGATTCCTCTGTTGGTTCCAAGTTTGGATTTGTATGAATTGATCTTGTCAATCTTTTGAAACGTTGTAAACGTGAAATCAGAAAGAAATAATCGTTGTTTTTCAGTTCTTGAAGTGGTATTTTGGGTGTTGGTCTTAATCTAAGTTGTGTTGGTAAGATCTCCGTGAATTCTTTGCAAATATCAAGTTCAAATGGTAATAATGGGTTGGATAGTTGATGAATTTCATAAGGTTGATAATCTTGACCAAAGATTTGGAATTCTTGAACTTTTATCTGTTCTGGAATCTGAGAAAATGTATGTTCTTTGATAATATTGCAATGCGATTTGATATCCATTAACTTTGCGTATTCTTCTAGCTTCGTAATACTCTTGTTTTTTTCGGGAACATTTGTCATTGAAACGGTCATAAACTCACTCTTTGTATTTTGTTTAGGTAAATAATTTTGTAAAATCATTAAAGATTTTCGTAAATCACAGTCACATGACCTCACAATCTTTGAAAGAACTTTCTTTTCAACATCATATCCATAATTCAACGCTATCAAATAAAGATATTTGATCAACGTATCAACTTCGGGTGGCTTTAAAAAGACCTTGGCGTCGTCATTTAGAGCTTCCAAAAACACCCACGGGATTCGATCCATATCTTTACATGTCATAATCACAGGTCTTCTAGAGATTTGTAATACTTCCGAAATAACAGACCAGAAACCTTTATCATCTTCTTCAAAAAGAACATCAACATCTTCGAAAAGAATCACACCTTTATCACAACCAGTCTCATTAGACGAATTATGAACCAACTGCGTAGTTACTAACTCTCTTAACCCATTCAAAATGTCCTTTCTTCCCCTCGATTGACCAGTGTTAATCTCATGGATATAACCTTTCATATCTTTTAGAATTGTATGGATGATTGTTGATTTTCCTACACCTTCATCCCCTTCAACGATCAATAAAGGAGTGTACAATTCTTCGTCATCGTCGTCTGTTTCCACAAGATCATAGTTATAGGTAAATTCTTCTTCATCATTATAAACTATGAAATTATCAAATTCATCAACTGTCTTGACTTTTCTTTTGCTAAAATTTGGACGTTTTAAAGTTGTCTTTTTCAATGATTTGAAACTTTCAATAATCCATTTTCGGATTTGTTCCACTTGATTTCGATCAGATAATAACTCATTGAAAGATTGAGGTTTAAAGAAATCACAAAGAAGTTCATTCGTAGTGTTTATTACCGTTGGTGTTTCTAAAGAAGTTAGAAGTCGATTAAACCGAAAGTCTGAAGGAATTTCTGGATGTTTTGTAGAGATTATTGAAAGGATGTCTTCTCTTGTAATTTGTGATTTCTTGATTAAGATTTTCATTTCTGAGTTTCTAGATGAATTTTTAACCTTATGAAATGGTTCATTGATCTTATACTCTTGAATCTGCTTGTTCATCTTAGTCAAGCCTGTAATGGCTCTATGTTGGATCGTTGGAGTGTCTTTAGGCTGCACTATGAACTGTTCAAATGGAATAACAGGTGGTTCTATCTCTTTCAATTTAGCAATTGGGTTTTTATAGTTAATTCTTCTTGCTGTTAAAATCGTGGAAAGATTGTTGCAAACAGTTTTCGTCGTTGATTCGGAAATTACATCTTTTGGAATCCTTTTTCCAGCAAGAATATCGTTACTACTCAATTTTGGGTTATCCTTTGTCTGAAGCATTGACTGTTTGATTTTCAGTTCCAAAGCTTTAAGATTTTCTGCCTTTTCCTTCTCTGAAATTTGGGTCAATGCTTCTTGAAAAGAATCTTCATCCTCTTCATCAGTGAGAATTTCAACGATATCTTTTTGATTTGTTTTGTTGATCCGTAAAGAATTTTTGATCTTTGACATTTTTTTGGAATTATCTTTCTTATTTTTGAGTTTTTTCTCAGTGGAAAGGTCTTCAATACTTTTTTTTGGTTTGAATCTACCGTTAAGTATATTTTTCAAACTGACATTTTGGTTGTTGGACTTCGATTCAAGATCAGGAGAAATCTTATCAACTATTTCTTCATCCAAATCAATAATTTCTAATATAGGCTTTTCTTTAGAGGATTTATTTTTTAGTTCATCAATTTTTTTATCATTTTGTGATATTTCTTTAAAATCATAGAATTCATGTGATGGGTTGTCATGATCAACAACAACAAATGAGAGTTCTTCTTCTTCCCCTTTTCGCTTCTTCTCAGTCAAAGGAGTTCTCCTCTTATATGACCTTTTTGTTCTCTTCTTGGGGGGAAGAGAACTGTATTCTTCATCAATTGTGAGATCATTAGTATCTACCGGTTCCATTTCTTGATTCTCAATAGATCTTATCCTCCTGTTGTTTTGTGTCGATCCATCATTCTTTTCAGTTGTGGATGTTAAATCATTTTTTTTCTTTAACCGATTAAAGAAGTCCATAACATTGGTTTTGGACTTTTTCTTGTTTTCCATTGATTCGAAAAGGTCTGGTACCACGTAATCTTCTTCATTCTTCTCTTCTGTAGGTTTAAGATATTCTTCTTCCTCTGTAAATATCATATCCTCATTCATTGAGTCCGTCTGTTTCATTAAAGTTGAGGACTTTCCACTATAATCAATGGAAGAACAGGGTCAGATGAATTAGTGGGTGGGTGGGAAAATAAAAGACTGTCTTGAACAAACATTTATTTAAATTTATAAAAGTATTAAGATCCTCCTAACAAAAGAAAAAAAAAAAATCTTGAGACGCGTCGGAAAAAAAAAATAACACGCGGCAGCAAATACGCACGTGACAGGTTTCTTTGGTGACTTAAGTATTAAAAAAATTATTATATCATTCTTTTTTAGAATATTGAAATTTTATTCTATCCATCTATATGAATATATATATATATAAAACACTGTTACTCAAACAACCGATCTGTGAGTTTTCTTGCTGATTGTATGAATCAATGAATTACCGATTTGTGTGTGAAGGTCCTGTTTTGAAGATTGTACCGAAAGAGACGATTCAGCAGATCCTTCAAGCTTTGCAGCTTTGCTGTGGCTCTGTATATCTACTGAATCATGTTCTTCTTCTTCCTGAAGGACCTGCATATCCCAAACATAGCTCAGACCATATAGAATAAAGGACAGACCAACAGCAATCCCAGCAAATCCGACACCAACATACATCGCAACACGATAAGCCTTTTCCAAATACTCTTTCTCTGTAAATCCTGAACCATGACTTACAGTCCATTTTCTCATAACTTCAGTCTTAACAGTACCTGCAACACCTAGAGAAATTGACATTGAATAATTGATAAATGTGGAGACCAATGAAGAAGCCATACCTTGATGTTGAGCGGGTAAAGTATCGCTTAAGATCAACGAGGCTGCAGGAAAAGATAGGTCCATACCGAAAGATAATAATATCATCTGACCCAGAAGCATACGGAAATATGTTTGATCAACAGGAGTCTGAGCAAGCATAATGATTCCTGAAAAGAAACCTATCATTGCTAGGATTAAGATGAATGAAGGACGAGTCCTTGTAATTAGAACAGATACCAAAAATGAAGCAATTGCGCCAAAGACTAACAAGGGGATATATGAAAGACCCGCAGAAGCAGGAGACCACATTTTCAAATCAAGGATAAAGGACCAATAATAAAAAGTCCAGATCCCAAAGCTTGCCCAACCAAAGGCAATAGTACCAAGGATAAGTAACAAATGCAAGTTCATGATCTCCGAAGGAATCAAAGGGTAGGACACACGTTTTTCGACAATGAAGAATAAAATTAGCGAAAAGACACCAAGAATTAATAATACAATGATATAAGGTTCTTTCCAACCAACGGCAGGAGCTTGGTTCCATGCGAAATTGAAAAGAACTAACCCTAATACACCAAGGATTGAACCTATCCAATCCATCCCCTTCTTATCTTCTTCTTCTTTTTCCAGTTTGGCTTCCTTAGCATTCATAATAGCCAATCTCTTTTCATCGGAAGGCAGACCAACCCAAGCCAATAAAGCAATCAACACGAAAGCTCCACATTGAGCGTAAAACCCTACTTGCCAGGTCGAATATTCAGCAGTGAGTCCACCAAAGATAACACCCATTGTTGCACCAAAGGGAGCACAAGCCCCAATAGCAGAAAATATCAATGCTTTTCTTAGACCTGGTGGATACGTGGTTCCAATAATACCTATACCATTGGGCAACATGAACGCCAAACCTATACCTTGAAAGGATCTAGCGATACAGAAGAAAACAACACTATGAGTATATGAAGCCAAAGCTGATATCAAACACCATATTGCAGACCATAAGATTCCACAAATCATTACTTTTTTCAAGCCGTATAAGTCCCCAAATTTCCCAGAGATTAAAATGAATGCACCTGATGTCAATGGTAATGAAGCCATAAACCATGATTTGTCTATTTCTGTTGTATTAGGGAAGGAATCGGGAAATGAGTTCATCATCGGGAGAACGTTTGTTGTTGAAGCTTGGTTTAATGTTTGAGCTAACGTTACTGTTAGAATAGTTAGCAGTTCTTGAACCCCAGTTTTGTAAGTTGGAGGTCTAGGATCCAAGTTTGAAAACATGATTGTATATTGTTAGTTGATACTGAATTAAGAGATGATGTTTAAAACTCAACTTAAAATGAACAAAACAAAAATTTGAAAAAAAAAAAAAGATCAGAGCTATTATATATATATAAATGAAATATATTGATTGCCTTTATAGTCTAAAGATAGTGAATGTCTCAAAACATACTAATTATTTCTTT
>JADIOT010002656.1:36538-48147 GCA_018343995.1 Waltiozyma sp. UFMG-CM-Y6624
GGTGTGTTGTGTGTGTTTTGATTTTTTTTTTTGTTATGGTTTGGTGTTTTATTTTTTTTTTTTTTTTTTTTTATTTTGATTTTTTGATCTTTTTTTTTGTTCAACCTCTGGTGCCACACGGTTAGAGAAATAACAATATTCTAGAACGTTTGTGATGTTAGGATGGTACCGTTGAACTACAGTGGGAATGGACATGTTGTAACATTACATATTTCCAGTATTGTTTATTCTTTTTTTTTTTGTAATTTCCTGGCCAATTTCAATATTTTTGACTTGGTACCCGGGTAGTTTTCAACATTGACCCGGGATTGACCGTGTCCCGTGTAAAAAAGACAGAGATCATTTTGACTGTTAACAAATATTCTATCTTTTTAAAGATGATGAGAATACAAACTGTAGCTATATTGAAGGAGAAAAGTTTTCATCTTCAATGATAGATCTTAATCTATCTTCAATACTTGTTATCAAGTCAAGTTCGGCCTTCTTGTGAAAAAACATCATTCTCTGGCATTCCTCTAAGAAATGTAGATCCTTCTCATCTTCAGGATCAAAGTTAGCGCTAAACGCATTAACCAAAGTCCTTGCCATGCTAAAGTCTCTAATATTCAATTCAAGACACAAAGAGCCATCTTTTTCAAAGAATTCTATTAAAGAGAGCTTAGAAAGTTTGATTCTCTTCAATATGCTCTTCTCATTGTTATGATCTCTGTAGTTCTTCAAAATAGACATGCCAAATGGATCCAAATCCACCATAGCAATAACAGGAACTTCAGGATAACAAGCCATTAAAAGCTTTAGGAAATCCTTAGTCAATAAATCAGGATATCCCTTACCTGTGATTAGAATATGATCAGATGACAGCGAGCCATACTCTTTAGACTGTAATAAAGTGGTAAATACAGCTTCCTTTTCAATTACAAGAATACTTGAGATCTTTTTAACTGAACGAATTCTGGCGATTGAAGAGAATCTTGGAATAAGACAAGCTGTAAAGGGAACTTTGTTCAAACTAGCAACAACTTGATCTTCCTCATTGATAAATTCAAGACTACCAAAGAAAATTCCCTTCTGAGCAGCTACTGCACCTAGTTCCATAGGTGTAAACCCCAATGATTTGACCAATAGATTGATAATATTATCAACAGTGGTTTGTGATTTGAACAACTTGACATCTTGATAGTAGATATCTCTTCTTGTAGCAATAATACCTTTTCTGTGATTCTTCAATAAGATATTGAGTATCCGGACAATGGAAACAAATCTCAGAGAGATCATTGATGAATTTGATGGAAACGTACATGCTGATTTGGTGGGCTTCCCATTAACCTTGAAACTTAATTTCACTGTTGATTTAACACTTAAAGCATTGTAAATCATAAATAGCACATATTCTAGTTTCTCAGCACAAGAATTACTGTCACAGAAGAGTTAGAATTAAAAATTTTCTTCTCTTTGTTTGTTTCTTATTCAAGGGGTGATGGTGAATTTACTTTCTTGATCCCATATCTGGAGAAAGTGTTATCTCTCCAATGTTTTGTCCAAGTTCTTCTAATTTACTTAAAGGTTCTCTGAACAAAGAGCCTTTAAACATTCTTGATTCTTTTTATCCTATTCTTTCAAAAAAAAAATTGTATCTAAAATGTATACTGAATAAAAATTACCTACTAAATTGATTTTAACCGATGTCTGGGGTCAAAAACGAAATATTGATGATACGGGTCAAATTAGATCTTGACTCCGTTACCTATACTATTAAGATTACTGCCTATATCAGCTATTTTTATCAAAATTCCCAAAGGGGAAATTGTGGAAGTATAATATACGCAGGCCTATAATTAAAAATTGGAGAATCCCAGTGATGTACCCTCAAAACCTTCAAATATTCTTGATTAAAAAAAAATCCTTTATACTTAGAAGATGACTGATCAAAATGAAACACACCATGCCGATCTCACCAACTTCTCTTCTAAACTATCGAAGTCAGAGACACTATCACAACTCACTGAAACATACCTTGCTCTAGCTGTTGACCAACAAAACTGGGTTTGTAATCTAAGCAATGCATCTTCTTTGCTTTGGCATGGATATCACTCTTTGAACATACCAGTAAATTGGGCAGGTTTTTACGTTATAGATCCCAAATCACCAAATGATCAGTTGATTCTAGGACCATTCCAGGGGAAAGTTGCTTGTCAAACAATCAAATTCAATCGTGGTGTCTGTGGTGCTGCAGCTGCTACAAAATTGACTCAATTGGTTCCAAACGTAGAAAAATTCCCAGGACACATAGCCTGTGATGGTGAAACAAAATCTGAGATTGTTGTTCCTATCTTGGATAGAAATGGAAAGTTGAGAGGGGTCTTGGATATTGATTGTTTAGAATTGAAAGGTTTTGATGATAATGATCAACGCGAATTGGAATTACTTGCGATCGCTATTGGACAAACATGTGAATGGTAGATAATCTTCTTTAACTCAATTAGAATTATAGTCATTAAAAATCAATAATTAAATCCTCTCATACTTATTTTGATATGTATATACATTTTCTTTCCAAAATTTACAGATATCTCATGTATAGACGAAAAATCGTGATTTGCAATTTATTGCTCTTTTTAAAGCCTGGCATAATCAACATTTTAAAAATCAAAATGATTAGGTTAAATACTGAAATAATCAATTATTTCACCTTCCTCAAACAACTTTTTGTTTTTTTTATTAAAAATATGTTAAGGACCATTTCATTGAGAATAGATTTTGTTCTCTACCTACAATATTGATCACATCACGTGCTCCAAAACATTTTGGCCAGAAACTCTGCCCATTCTACCCCATTGCCATCCTTGTTTTAAAGAAAAAATAAGGCCATAACAACCTTAATATATATATTTTTTTTTTTAACTTGAAAATTAATTTCTCCACACCCAATTGTCCTTTCTTTTATAAAAAACAAAATCAACTTTTAGTGAATTATCATGGATTCACTATTTTATTTTGTTTTCCAAGGCTGACAGAATTTTTTGCCCATAACCCGGTTGGTTTTTTGTTTTCTTTATTCTTACAATTCTTAAGCCATCTCATTTTACACTTCCACCGACTATCATAGATCATCAATAGAAAAAAAGAAACGAATTTATAGACATACAAAGCAATATCAAAGGTATATTGAAGCTTATGTCAGCTTCAACATGATATTTCAATTCGATGCATTATTAATGCCTTATAATTATTATTTGCTCTTAATTACATAGTATATCCACATTAAAGATGATCCATCTTATGCAAAATGATTATATCGCAGCTCAATATTTTACATGAGCCCTGAACAGTTGTACCCTGCTTAATATGGAACATGGACCTGCTCGTTCACTTGAACATCGATAGCTTTTTAGTCAGTTGAGAACCGAAGAGCAAATACCAATCGTGTGGTGCCGGTCAAACTTCAGTATTTCATATCAACACTGATAATCTCTAAAAGATTCACAGAATTATGGAAAAATTTTGCAGATTGATCTTCTGTATTTCGTCGTATTAGTTATCATACCATTTCATCATGCAATTTTTGTCATCACTAATAATATTAATTACTAGATTATACCTATAGACTGCTTAAATTTGATAAGTCATCTTTTTACCATTTTTGTCGCTTCTTTCGAGCCATTCATCTCTAAAATATAAATATCAGTCAGTTTTCTTTATATACAAAAAAAAAAGAACCCCATCCCCCTAACTTTGTCCATATATCATTTTACTGCCACCATTCATTAAACAAAAAAAAAAATACTTTAGAAAATGGCTGCTTATACAAACCAACAAGAACAAACCCTTTGTCAAGGTGGTGATGATGAAAAGCTTGGCTCAAAAATTGAGGTTCAAGAACTTTCAGAAAACTCTGAGCTATCCTCGGACTCTGATGAAGGATCCCTTTATGAATTTGAAAAAGCGTTATGTGAAGCTCTCAAGAAGCAAGCCCTAAGTGGTGAACCTCCACTTGAAGAATTGAATGATCAATTTCTTTGCTTCGAGGCTGTCAAAGAAGCTACCCAAATGAATCATTATAAAAACAATAGAAAAAGTGTTAAGGGTGCTGTTTCTGACAACTCTACTTTTTCTAGAGTTTTGTCCCTATATACTAGACAAGGCAACTTCCTCATTGACACCGAGGACAAGAATGGATTTGAATCCCATGTCGTTTTGGTTAAACTTGGTGAATACTTCGATAACTTAGACAAGCTTTCAGCTAACGATGAATTCAAGCAAACCGTCGTTCTTGTTCAAGACATCTTTGAAGAATCAGAAATTCCCCCATGTTTCGAATCAGTTACTAGTTTATGGGTTTTAGAATATCACTTTAAAAATTCAAATTTTGTTAAGGGGTTGGTTTTAATTAACACATTCACAAGTAACTTGGGTGAACCAAATTACAATAACTTTCACAAATGGTTCGCTAAATTGATTGTCAGAGACACTAAAACTAATTTATCCTTCCTCCCATCCAACTATGATCAAGACAGGGCTGTTGCTATTAAAGTTACCGATTACTTTGGTGAACATTTCAAGAACCATGTCCATGGGGATAAGTGGGAAGAAAATGGTCGTGAATACTACATCAAAAGAGCTCATTACTTCACCAAAAGAAACATCAAGTTACAAGCTGTCTTACCTGCTTTCCCATGTAAGTCCTCTAACTTGGAAAAGGTTGGTGGTACTAATCCAGATAAAGGTGAAGAAATGGGTTTAAGAAGATTGATTAGCTTCACAGAAGAAATGGAAAAAGTTTATCAACCAGGTTTTAAAGTTTGGATTGTCTCTGATGGTCATGTTTTCTCTGATTGTATTGGTGTTGATGACAATGTTGTGGATGACTACACTGAAACTTTGAAACATCTCTATCAAAAGATTATTGCTGCACCAGAGTTCAAGAACAAGGACTGTATTGGATTTGTCTCTTTAAAAGACGTTTTATATAAGTCCGACATTAACCATCCAATTCCAAAAAATACCATTAACGATTTGCAAATCAATCATTTAACTGGTACCAAGATTGATTTGGACTCTGACTTATCCAGACAAATGTTGATGGCAGGTTGTGACACTGATGATGGCCAATTAGCTGAAGACATTTCTACTCCAGACCACCCAAGATTGCACTTATTTAGAGGCTTCGCCAGATTCATGAAGGAAGATTTGATCAAAAACGATTTTTTCAAGGGTACTTCTAGAAAACAATTCAACAAGGCTATATCGCAAATAGCATTTGAAATGATTAAGAGAAACGACGCCTATTCTAACTTGGTTGAGCTAATTTTCCCATTCCACTTAAGATTCTCTATCCATGCACACAACAATTACGGTCCAAAGTTTGGTATTAAGTTGATCAAGTCTGATAATTGTAAGATTATCAAAAAATTGGGATCTTCTGTGGAACCACAATGTGAAGATTTATTACATATTCCAACTCCATGGCACAATATTATTGTAAATATTGAAGGATCTGAAATGTATTACTTAACAAAGACCAAAGCTGTTACCGAGGCGATTAAGAAAGGCCTCTATGTGGGTGAATGGATTGAAAATGACTATGAGAAAGGTCAAGGTGGATACTATTTATTGAAGAGACATTCTTAGGTCATTTTTTGATCCTTATGTAGCGACAAGTCTGCTTAAATATAAAACCAATTAATATACTAATAACTGATCTTTTTTTCTTTTTCAATATAGCAATAGAACCATAGATTGATAGTTATTAATATATATAGATTTATATATATGACAACAGAAGGTTTTTTTTTTAAATATTAGATATAAGTTTGTATTTCTAATTCCTTAAAAACTCCTTGAGCAGAATTTCTCGATCCTCCATATACAACTTCAACGATATCGAATCATGATCATTTGTAATGGATTTATCTGTAATTATATGTTTCCACTCAAACTCAAGTGGATCATAATCACAATTCAAAAATCCTGTATTTGGATCATCTTTACGGATGTCGAGAAAGTCAACAACATCTCTTGGGAATGCAGGAGCTGATTTATCAACGTCTATCTCAGAACTATAGCAGGTATTGTCCATGTGCAAAGTTGAAGAGGGTCCAAAATTTAAATTTTTAGTAAATAAAGTATTAAAGTCCATAACCAAATCGCTCTGATCAGTAAGGTGAGATCTTGTTCTTTCCGAGGATGGTGGATCTCTTAAGTGAGGGTAATGTTCAGGACGAATCTTCACATTTCTAAACTTGGAAATCGTCACCTCTTCAATATCAACGGCTCTTGATAAAAATCTTGTCTCTGGTGAATAATCAGGAAAGGATTTTAGTGAATCAAAAGCCAAGCGATAATCACAACGACGATTGAAGAACGTTAAAATACGTAAGAAATAATTCATAATTTTTAACAATTCCTCAATGTCTCCAGTGTCCGATTCTCGTAATTCAGCAATTGAGAATGGATACATCAAAACCGGCCCAATGAATTGGTACTGTGAAATATACCTTGCCTCAGGAAACAAATTATCAAGAACTCGACTCACTGCTAAGTGTGCCAAGTAAACAGTTTTTTCCAATTGGCTTGTTACAGAATTCAAGCAAAATGTCTTTGGTGGTAAAATGTGAAAGAATTTGAACAACAAAGAATATAAGGATCTCGCAGGATGATTGAGAATATATGATGGATCGAAGCATTGGTCCTCATCATTAATCAGAAAGAGAACATCAATTTCAATAAAAGAAATCAACGTTTGAAGATCTCTTTGTGTTTCCTTGATATTAACAGAATTATCAGTTGTAGAAATAAACCATAATTCGTTTAATACATCAAGAATTTCATAAAGAACTTCAGAAGAATATGCAGGAAAATAGAGACATTTATAGGTCTGATAACTGGAGCCAATAGCAAACTTAGCCAAAATAGAAGTTCCGTTTGTTGATTTGAGGAACTCGTTAATTATAGATAAGGTACCTTCGAAATAATAAACCTTCAGCGAACTCTCACGTAAGATGTCAGATACTTGCAACAAACATGTGGGTATCAAAATATAGGATAAGATGTGTATTGTAGCAGTGTAATCATGAGAAGCTTGGGTCTTTATTAATTCGCCAACGTTTTGGCGCATGAAACAGAGATCTGCATCTAGATGAATGTGCCCCAGATGTTCAAGCTGGGATATTTCGATCAAAGAAGCTTGCGTCTGAGGTTGTTTTCTTAACTGAATGATTATCCAGAATATTGTCATGGATAAGTGGGAACTGAATGCCACTTTCAGGTTGTCAAAGGATTGTGATAACAGGTCAGTGAAGTACATCCGGTTATCATACTGATAATAGGATTCACTGAGGAAATTGATGGTTTGTGAAGGAAGTGCAAATGAACGTTTCTGGTGCTTTATCTTATTAAGTGTAAATTTCTGTACATCTGATGATGGGTTTATATCCTTGTCATTATTCTTATTCTTATCCTCATCTTTATTCTTGTTTATGTCTTTTTCCTTGTTCTTGTTCTTTGGGGAATTGTTATTGCTGTCATGGTAGTCATCGAATCTATCCATCGATATTTGAAAAGTTTCTTCCTTTTGTTTAGATTCTGGAGTATAGGCATCAGTGGAGCTTGAATACTCAGAAACTGTGTCATAAACCTGGTCAACGGGGTTTTTCTCGTTTCTATTAGAGTCATGGTTATTTAAACCGGTTTGTAAGCTCTTTGATACATCATCCTGATCAAAAAATGACTTCAATAAGTTCTGTCTCTCCTTCTTTTTAATAAAATTCACTTTCTCGTCCTCTGTGAAGCTCAAAAAAGAACAGGGAATCTTCACTAAACGAACCCGACATTGCCGACATTCAGGAAGCTGTTCGTCACATTTCATCTTGCGCGACTTGCACTGTGCACATCCTATTTTCGAATTATGATGTTTCTTACGAGTTTTTGATGGTTTGATACTATTATTGGTTGAGAATATTGCTATTGTGTTTTGGGAGGGAAGAGTTATATTGTTGATGTCTCTTATTTCCAAGAATTGTTCTTCAAATTCTGAGTCTGATGACATTTCCGAGGGAGGTTTGCTTCTTGGTTGATAGATAGCACTTGTTAAATTGGGACTCTTATAAATAGATGAAGCTAATTTGTTTATAATTTCGTAATTTTGTAACTGGTATGACTTCCTCTTCGATCTTTACAATAATTTAAATACTAAAATTAATTTGTTTGCTTCTGCTGAGATCATGTGAGACAATATAGGGCTAAGGATTTAGGGGTCTTACACAACTGAAAATAAAGGATTTTTGTCTATTTAAATACTAATAATACACAGGTGGAAAAATCACACTAAAGAGCCCCAAGATAATCTTCCTTTATACTTCCGATAGCATAGATAGCATTGACATCTGCTCTTGTACCAACAATTTTAACTCTAACCTTTGATCCCTTCTCAATAACTTGATCATCACTTTGGTAAGCTGGAGGATTCGAAGCTGGATTGAATCCCATATCACCTGGGATCAAATGAGTACTGACAAACACAGTTAATGGTCCCACATCAACGAAAATCCCCAATTTAGAAACTTGAGAAACCAAACCATCAACAACTTCACCCTTAAATGGTTTCCAAACAACAGCACGGTATTTTACTTCGAACTCAGCACTACCGTCTCCTGGAAGAATCGTTCCCATGCCAATATCAATGTCTTGAACATCAAGTACACACATGATGTATCCAAATTTACCACTACAACTTCCTTCTACTTCAGTAAGAAGCTTTGTGCGGAGGTATTGGTTTATCTTTGCGCCGAAAAACGACGGATGAAGAGTAAGATTCAACGAAAGATCTTTGAGGAAAAACATTGTTAATGTGTGTTATGATATATATTTGTTTATTTTGAAGAAGAAGAAGAAGAAGAGAGTCTTTTGTATGTGTGTGTGTGTGTGTTTTTAAATGCAATGAGTTGGGTAAAAGATAGAATGCCCTGAATAATGACGTGGTAAACAAAGACAAAGGGCAACTTCAATGATAAAATGTTAATCCTTGGATAATTGAAAGAATTGATTAAGATTATTTAAGGAATAGGACTGTTTTGATAGTTCTTTACGTAGCATATATCTTCATCTTCTTGTCTCACTCTATATTGTTTTGACCAAACAACTGCTTGGAAAGCTAACCCGCTAGTTCTCTCAATGGGCGGAAAAAGTTATGCGCGAAAAAATCTAAAAGCATTACCCGTCGCAACATGTCGATACATCTAATGCTGGAAATTTTCAAATTTTGACCCCCAGGCGCCAGCGCTATAGAGACGCTTTGAAAAACATAGATTATCTATCGATTGAATATATAATACTACTAAGAAACTCTTGACAAAGTTTTGGCTCACATTAACTATCAGAAATGTCCCAAAGAATTGGTAGAGTAAGTCTAATGAACAAAGAACTCAAAAAAAAACAAAAACTTTTTATTTATTCAAGAGTACTAACAAGAATCCTTGAAATTTTCAGACAGGTATCTCGGTCGCTAAAGTTTGGCATCATGTTGATTTATCCAAAGACCAACGTACACTAGGTCGTCTGGCAACCTCCATCGCCGTCACATTAATGGGTAAACACAAGCCTACATACGATGCCTCCTTAGATCAAGGTGATTATGTTGTGGTGACGAACTGTGCCAAATTAAACGTCACCGGTAACAAATTCCAAGATAAATTATACTGGAGACATTCTACAAAACCAGGTTCTTTGAAATTGACATCCATGAGAAAAATGGTTGAAGATAAAGGGTATGGCGAGATCTTGAGGAAGGCCGTCAGTGGTATGTTACAAAAGAACGGGTTTAGAAAACAAAGATTGGAAAGATTAAAATGTTTCGATGGTAGTGAGAATCCATACCAGGAAAATATCGTCGCTTTTGCTGATCAACAAAGCTCTGTTTTGAAAAAGGTTGCTTTGTTGCAAAAGGCTCAGGATGCTAAAAAGTAAGGAATTTGCCAGTAATAATTAAAACAATAAAAAATTCAAAAAAAAAAAAAATAAAAGAAAAACCTCAGGTTTGTGCATTTGTATATAGTTGAATGAAAATTCATAGAATACTTTGGAGATTTCCTTAGACATGTAGAAGAAAATAAGAGCTGGTTTTTTGTTATATGATGAGAAGAAATCATATTAGGTCTTGAGCAAGACATTTTGATCATGCATGGACATGCATCAAATGCACATGTTTAAAAAAGGACAAAATATTAAATGTAAAAATATACAGCTAACTTCACAAACGAATGCTTTACAAAAATTTGGCCAATAGAGAAAAGAAACCCTTGATCTAGCAAATTTTTATAAAAGAAATTTGAAGTGAACCTTAAAATACAAGTTCTTGAAAATAATTACCTTAATATATATATATATTTAAATTAAGATAGGTTGAGGAAGTTGATATACTTTTTATTTGAACAAATTTATAGATCTATACATAAAGAAAAATTACCTCTCACTTTGGAATCTTGGAGTGATATTCTTTCTTGAATACCAACTAACGAAATCTTTCAAACCAGATCTAACTCTTCTAAAATCCTTACTACTCAAAGCAGAATTAACTGTATTCAACAACTTACTTCTTTCTTTCTCACCAACAGATCCTTCAGGCAAATTAGCAAGAGCTTGGTCTAACCAATTGACAGCAATATCAGGAGTTCCTGCTAATCTAACGGTCTTTGTTATAAGATCTGTGGAATCCAAATGTGTTTCAGATGGGAAAGTGAAAATCAAACCTTTAAGAACTGTAGTTATCAATGCACCTCCAGAAACAGCATTGTTTTCATTCAAATGCTTTCTAATGGTCAGCTTGACATCTGCTGGAATTTCGTCATAAATAGAAACAGGAGGATGGTCAAACCCCCAAGAGATCAAATCTATAAGGAATTGTAAGGTAGCCAAAATAGGTTCGTATTTCTTAGAATTTTCTAAAGCGTGTAATGAAGTTTGGAAAACTGGTGTTAATAAATCAGAGAGAATAAATTCAGGGACAAAGAACATTGTAACATCATCCATCATTCTGGAGAAATCTTCAATCAAATCTGGAATATCATCGGCAGCATTACCAATACTAGCATACATTTGTAAATATGTGGTGATTTGTTCATATCCAAACTTCCAAATAGACGCCTTAGTAGTAGCAGGAACATATTCATCACCAAACTCCTTAATAACCACACCGGAAACCCATAAGTAACAACCAAATCTAGTGTCCCGGAACCCAATGACCAACTGTTCTGCAATGGAGCCAATAATTGGGGAAAGATAGATATTGTAAGTCTCCAAAATCGTCTTGGTGAACTTCATACAACGTTCAGCAACCTTGGAAGAAGCTCCATGAATAGATAACAACTGTAATACTAAAGGCCATAAGCTGATAATTAGGTCGCCAATTGGATCTGAAGGAGCTTGGTATGATAAATCACGAGGTTTGATGAATTGCATGAAGAGACGAACAATTTCAATCTCTTCAGCTATACGGATATGAATCTGATCATTGGTGGCAGTCATAGTGGTATAAGTTGTGAGTTGTTCAATGATTGGTTTAATGAACATTGTGGTGATTTCAGAAATACGTTCTGTTGGTTGTTGATTGACGATAT
>JADIOT010002660.1:2849-25983 GCA_018343995.1 Waltiozyma sp. UFMG-CM-Y6624
TGAATTTTTTTTTTTTTTTTTATTTTTTTTGAAATCCTTTTGCGCTAAATTTATTGCCAGTACATGAGGCAAAAAAAAAAAAATAAGAAATGGATCTCGTGTTGTCTGTATAATACGTTTTTATGCGTATCGGCTTTGTGTCAAGAAGCTGTTTCTTTTTTTTTTTTCTTTTTTGTGGTGGTGTGCACATGACTCCAAATTTGAATAATAGTATATACATTTAACTGTGTAACAATTCGAAAGGCAAGAAGCAGCAGTGTACCTGCACTAAAAGTCTATTATTATATAGGTAAACCCAATTGAATCAACATATGTTGTTAAGATTTCAACACACATGTAAAAATTTTCTAAAGACAGTTTAAAAATCCCTACCCGTCCATTAGCTGTATGTATGATAATTTTAGAAAAATAAGCGTAATACCGAGAGACAAGCTGAGAGTCCGAGACTCCACAACTACCCATTCTACATCTGTTTACCTATCCTCTATAAATATTAATTATTTTGTTATAGACAAGCAATAGTGAAACTCTAGATATCATGGTACATTACTTTATGAAAAAAAAAATTATATAAAACTAGCTCGTTTCGCAAACGCTGACTAACACTTGAAAATACATTTTTAATTTTCCCCAAGTACCCCAAGTAAATTAGATAAAAGAATACAAAAGAAATATTACTATGGAATTAAGAGGGAAATTACTAAACACAGTTGAATAAAATTCACACAAAAAAAAAGACATAGACAGGAAAAACAACTGTATAATAAGGTCTTTTTATTACTGGAGATTAGGAAAAAATCATTATCATTAAAAAATTAAGAAACAAAAGGAGAAATCTATGGAAGACTGAGAAATTATTCAAGGGTGATAAAGGTGGTTTCAACGTAACCGATAGAAGTTTCCTTAATATCAGCAACTTCTAAATCAAAATTATTCCAGAATTGGTAAACGTATGGCTTAGTACCAGCAACACCACTGACAATGTTCTTAACAAATTGTGGAATTTCAGCCATGACATCAACTCTTTCAACTAAAATCAAATCACCAAAAATTTTAGCTTCAACTGGTTTGTTCGAAGAGTTGACACCATGTAGATCGAACTCGATAGATTGAGGCACCTCCCAACCAACTTCACCATCAGATTTGACGTTTAAGTGCTTGCACTCATTGTTGACAGAGGTAACAAGAATTCCCTCATCGGTAGAAACGAATGCAACAGAAACAGTTGTAGAAGCGTAGGACTTTGGAGTAGTAAATTCCATCAAAACAACACTGGCCTTTTCGCCATGGTAGTTGAAGAAGTTCCATTTGGCAGCAGCGTGGTGTGGTTTCATACCTTGCATGGCCATGACGAACATTGATTTACCATTGATAGTGAAGCTTTGATCAACACCATTCTTACTGGACTTGATTTCACCAGTGACCTCGTTTCTTGGCCAGAAAACGTGTCTCATAGTGCCCCATGGTTCAGCAACGTTGTCACCATAAATTGTTACACCATCCTTACCAATCTTTGCAGCTGGGGCAACCTTGTTGAAAACAAGATCAATTTCAGATTCTGGATTGACCTTGGAAACCATATGGAAGGTCTTACCATCTTCACTCAATTCAATCGATAAGTTCTTTGCGTAGAAGTTAGCACCCTTGATGACGAAATCTTCCAACTTGGTAGATGTCCAGATTTGTTCCGAGGTCTTGGTATTGTAAACCTTGAAGGTGAATTGGGCAGTAGTGATCATACCAATAATGTTAGAGTGGATCACTTGAGCGAAACCAATCAACCCTTGATTCAAATCAGTGAAGTAGAAAGTTTGAGTTTCAACATTGGTTGATTCTGGTTGAACCCACTTAAAATCGTCAGAAGTAGCCTCTGTGAAAGGCTGTTGACCCTTGACAGTGTCTGCAATAGAATGAATGTATTCGGGACCATATTCTGGTTCAGCCATACCTGTGACAGCAGAAATACCACTTTGAACCCACTTAAGCATTATGTTCTAATATCTGTGATGTATGAAAATATGAAAGGCAGATGAATTTCCTCTAATGTTCGCCAAAAACAGTGTAATTTTCCAGGTAAATATGATTCAAATATTTGAAAAGGTTCAAAAAAAATTTCTTTTCTTTTGCCTCCCTCGTTACTCAGTGCGTATGTGTGCCATCTGCTGTCTATTTGTTTATTTGGATTTATTTATTTATGTTTTTTTTTTTTTGTGATTTTTTTTTTATTTGCACTCGCGGCTCCTTATGATCCAAAGCCCCCAGCCTAATTTCTTTCTCAACAATTAATCTTGCCTACTTTAATAAATTATTTTTTAAAAGGGCGCGCCGCGATTTATAAATAAAGGGGGTGAATTTAAAACGGATGCCCTGTCTTGGTATCACGTGAAGGTCAGAAAAAACCATTACACATAACACTTTGAAATGATTCAAATAAATTTAAATTGTTTAATTGACTCAGCTATAAAATAGTTATCATTGAACCAGATCTATTTATGGCAATTTACCCTCTCTTCTTAACTTCATCTTTTGAGCAAAAGTCATTTTGGAGGTATCAATTGGAGCAGCATCTGAGGCTGGTGCAGCAACTGGGGCTGGTGCTGGTGCTTGGGTTCTTCTTGCAGGTGGAACATAACCAGTTCTTTCAACAGAAGAATGGGAGGCAGATGCGCGTGGTGGAACGAAATTGTTGGCTGCGGCTTCAGATCTTGCCTTTCTCAACTTCATCTTTTCAGCGAAAGTTAAGTTGGATTCATCAATCTTGGCACCTGGAGTATTGATAGCAGCAGCTCTTTGAGCTTCAAGCTTGGCAGCTCTTTCTTGTTCCTTAGCTTCCTCTTGGGCTCTCTTGAGATCAGCTTCGTAAGCTGCTAGCTTCTTGGCGTAACGTTCTTGACGGATTTCGTCAATACGAGCTTGTTTAGCCGCTTCCAACTTAGCGGTGGCTTCAGCGATTTCAGCTTCTCTCTTGGAGGCAATATCAGCACCCTTGGATTCTCTGAATGATTTGAATTCATCAGCGACACGAACTAATCTGTCTCTTAATTCAACATCCTTGGAGTGCTGTTCCTTGGCCTTAGCGATGGCCTTGGACTTGAATTCACTGTATGCCTTCAAGTCACGTTCCTTTTGAGATTCAGCATCCTTACCAAGTAATGGCAATTCGAACTTTCTAAGAACTCTTTCGATGTGATCGGTCTTCTTGAAAACAGTGGCGATACGGGCATCCATATCTTCCTTGTCCTTTGCCAATTGTTCTAATTGCATGACACGTAACTTCTCTTCGGTGATGTCTTCAAGGTTGTTAACATCCACCTTGATAATACCCTTAGCGTTAACCTCGTCAACTAAACGTCTCTTTTCCTTGGCTAATAAGGCATCCTTTTCTCTCTGGATCTTTTCTTCAGCACGACGTCTGGCTTCTTCTTCAACACGAGCGAGCTCAGCAATACGGTCTGCTTCCATCTTTTCTAATCTTTGTCTGGCATGTTCAGCTTCCTTTTCTTTTCTTTCTAATTCAGCTTGTAACTTACGTTCTTGCAATAATCTTTGGGCCCTTTCATGTTCTTCACGTTCCTTGAGCAAGGCTTGTGTGGTTTCAGCGATCAATCTTTCACGCAGCAACTTTTGCTTTTCGGCATAAGATGGATCAATGTATTGAGCAGAGGCGTAGAGAGTCTTGGCTAAGTTGGATAACTGAGACCTAACCAATTCGTCACCAGATGTTTGTAAGTGAGAGCCCGAGTTTTCGGAAATTTCACCAAATGGATCGTTGACGAAAGTGACAACTTCAGCATCATGATCAATGTAAAAAGACAATCTACCGGTGGCGCCAGCATTCAACAGGAAGCCTTCAATTTCTAAAGGAGATAACTCAAATTCACCCTTGAAAGTTGCTAATTGCACCAAAAAGTCTAATTTGACAGTTTCATAAACTTGAGAGACTTGTTCGAACAAACGGCCAAGGATGACTTGTCTCAAGGACTTGATGTATGGGGAAAAGAAACTATTGCCTTCAATTACATCGATGATGGAGTTCAATTGCTCACGGGTTTGTAATGGGTGAAAGTCGCCTTCTAACAAGGTGTACAATTGCTTGATGGATGGGTCAACGTAGTCGTAAACGTTCTTTTGTAAACCAAACTGAAGTAAGGAGTCTCTAGTTGGAGCCTTAGATAAGTTCAACAAGGAAGCCAATTGAGCGTTAGCTCTTCTTCTTTCAAACTCGTTATCAGCAGTTTCAGGGGCAATGGATAAAGTAGATAATAAGAAGATAGAAGAGTAACGGGCTAATTCTTCATCAGTAACATTTGGAGATTGGCTGTATAAGTTGAAGAATCTTTGCCAAGCAGCAGCATGAAACAAGTTGTTGTCACCAACTAAGAAGATCTTAGCTAAGTTCTCATAGTAAGAAACCATCATGGTTGGCTTTGGTGGACGCTTAGAGGCAGATAATAAAGCATGGGTATCTTCAACTGCTCTGAAGGCCTCCTGCCATAATTCCAACTTGACAGCGGTGTTCAATTGGATGAAACGCAGGTCCGAGAAACGTTGTAAGGTTTCTGGGTCTTGTAAATCCACAGCGTTTGGTGCTCTGACTTGACCCTTGGCCAAGGCAGTTGGGAATTGGCCACGCAAGTTATCAGTTAACTTCTTGAATTCGTGCTTTCTGTTGTAAGTAACACAAAACTTGAAGGCTTGTTGGACAACGGTACCGTATGTGACTTCTAAACGACTGTTGTGTTTCAACAAGTCCAAAGCTAAACGGTAAGATTCCCATAAGAAACGGATAGATGGAGCAATAGAGTCTCTTTCAGCACGACCCCGAGCTTGGTCGTCAGAGATAGCAGCCAACAAAATGTTTTCTGGAGAGTCATCAATTTCCAAGTCTTCATCGAAGGAGTCACTGACGGACTTGTCAGTTTCTTGGTTGACTTGCTGTAACTTCTTATCAGCTAATTCGATCAACTTCTTGGTTACAGATTCAACAAATGGTAGACCAGATTCAGAAACTTGAATGTTTCTCTTGAATTGATGTAAACCGTCTTTTAAAGTGTGGCCCTTTCTCAAATCAACACATAATTGAACAAATAAAATAGCAATTGGTTCTAAAGCTGAAGGGGCGACGGAACGAGTCTTCTTGGAAACTAAGAACTCGTGTAAGACCTGCAAAGCAGATTCTGAAGTACCGACGTTGATTAATTCTTCAGCCCTCTGTTTTTATCGAATATTAGTACTATGGATCCTAAATGTTTGGTGAAGGAACGTTAGGGAAGAAAAGTACATAAAAAAGAACGATTAATCTCTTCGCTCATTCTTAGTAAATAGCAAAAAAAAAAAAACTCACCTTAAGGACGTTATCAGGACGGATCACTGGTGGAGCCATGTTGACGAATAAAACTGGAAGTATTTAGATATATCTAAAATTTTCGAAATCGTTCTTTCTTCTGTAAAACTGTTTGATCGTAATTAATTTTTTTTTGTTCATCGATCAAACGCGGCAAACTTCTTCACCAAAGAAAAAAAAATATATATATCAGCTTACGTAAGTGAAAAAAATATTTTTTGACAAGGGAAAGAGAGGGTAATCTGGAATATACTACATTTATGGAATAATTTATGATATTTATATTTCTCAAATTCTGAGAGTACTACAAGCACTAATCTTAAGGAAGAATAGAGTACAATAAAATGTAGTTATGCAATTAAATATTATTTGTGTAGAAAATTATCCTATAATCTATGACCAGGCACCAATCCAAACAAAATGGAGAAAACTGCAGTAGCTATAAGAATCAAAGCAGACACCCAATAGGCTCTTTTTGTTAATAACCTCTTGACAAATGGTTCACTAAGATTTTCAACCATCCAAATCCACCTGTGAGAAGATGACATCTCTGATGCGTCACTGTATCCCAAGAACACCATAAGAGGGTCCAACTTATAGACGATTGAGATGAGAAGATAAAATGCAATAAAGAATGGGATAATAAGGACAGCACGAATGCTCTTTGGCGTGACATCGATAAATATGAGACAGTATGCGGTCCAAAATGCAGCAAATAAGGAGAATAGACCACCAATTAGTCTCAACAAGATGGAACGGTTGTTAATGTTGTGAATAGCATATTGCTCAAGGAAAAAGGGATGACATTCCCTTTCCATAACAGAGTAGACGTAATTTCTAGCATCGTCAAATACTTCAGGGTCATCACGGCCTTGTAACTCAATATCATGTTTCAACTTGCGTACAATTCTATCAGGAACATTAAGCTTTTTTGGTGATCCATCTTGGAAATATGTAAGTAGAATATTCTGAGAACTTGCTTTCAACTTCTGTCTGTTGATCTGTCCTTTTTTGGTGTTTGCAACATAACTCTCAACTTGTTCTGGCAAGACTCTGGTTGAATTCAAATTGTATCTGTTGCTCTGATCATATGGCTGTTGGTAATCCCCCATGAAGACTCTGTTTGGGGTTTGCAATGGCTCATAATGGTTAGGTGGTGTATTATTTTTACTGTCAAACTTCATTTGTTGTTGCATTGGAGGAGTGTTTAAAGTCTCGCCAACCTTTTCATTACCTTCATCACTGGAATTTTCATTGTCAAAATTTGTTGGGCCTTGAAACATTTCACTCAATCTGGAACCACTTACGTTGACATATTCGTTACCTTGGAGGAATGCGGAGACTCTATGGTTGTCTCTATCATCAAGAAAACCATCGTTGATAAGAGCCTCTAAAAGTAAAGAGGAGCTGACAGATTCTCGTGCATGTTCTGCTCTTGGGGGAGTTTTCACAAATTGGAACTCATCAGCCTGCAAATCATCTTCCACGTGTGATTGCAGTTGATCATAGCTCTTACTGCTTCTCAGTTTCTCTGTAATTAGAAGACTTTCTCTTAGACCCTTGACATAGTCCTTACATAGCCTCAAGTGAGTAATAACATCCATCCAGAAATCAATGTAATCCACTGAGTTCTGGTAGTCTCTCATATAGGTATAAAAAGTCCATAGATCAACTGGCTGTTGTGTACGTCTGTTCAAAACTTCATAAAGTGTAGGTAATCTGTTGAGGTCTGGATAATCATGGATTTGTTCGTTCAGGTTTGTTGTTGGAAACGCTGAATTACTGCTATCTTTGACAAGGTCTTCGATTGATCTTTTGGATTGGTTGTCTTTGATAATCATTCCTTGGAGATTACTATTAGGAAGAACAGTCTCCTTTGCACCTGGTTTCTTCGGGGAGTACATGTTTTGCAGTTTTTATTAACAGTCTGGAATGTTTTGATTTGATTCTGTTTAATTGTTTACAATAAAATTTTGTCGTTGTTTGTCAAAATAAAAGAATAGTACATAGAATTAAATAACAAAACGATGGTATCTGAAAAGAAAGAGTTGTTTCGAATTTATTTGGGTTCTCTTGTATTATGGAACATTGAGAACGAAGTACTCATTAGAATGAATAACATGAGACCCCTGTTAATTTTGAGAGGCCCTCGCAGATAACCCTAGGAAACAACCAGCACAATTTGAAAAAACAAATTAGTATCGCGTTTCTTGCCTAAATGGGATAATTGTCAGATCGACATTTAGACTTTCGGACAATCAACAGCAATATTGGTGCCGACTCAAACCCACACTCAAGCGACATTAGTTTCGTTGCAATTATTGGTCACGTGTGGGGATTTAAGTTATTATCTTAACACATGCTTCAACATTTTTAAATTAATAATTTTGTATTTAAGGTTATTAACAAGTAACTTTAATTTATCAAATTTCTATCACTGGATTTTTATTTAATTATCAAATCTCAAAGCCAACAGGGCAGTTTCAAAATCACACGAAGGATATGCTGTCTTAAGAACATGGCGAAACCTGATATTTCAAAAAAAAAAAGTTGTAATTCTCTTTTTAAACTTGGCATGATGATACTTGTAGGTATTTTTCCATTCTCAGAAATCAAGATTCGAACTCATCATGTTCACTTATGATCATGTTTGAGATCCAGAAAAAGTCAAGGAACTTAGAATCCTAAGCATATCAGGATTAAGTTAATACTATTATCACTATTCAGGACTATCATAATATTACCTTCTTTATTGTTTTCTTACAAAACAGAGAAGACTTCTACTTATTTACAGGATATGGTAAAAACTCCTGAGTTCAAGTTGAACGCTATCCGTTATAACAATATTCTTTTTAATACAAATGCCATTGCATTAAGTGCGATCTCACACATAGATTGCAGAGGTCAGATACCACTACTACAGGAATTAGAGTTGGACCTTGAGGCTGTGGATAAAGATGCATGGTATCTCTCTTTCGGTACCCCATAGGTCTAGTTTGACACCGTAGCCTGAATTCTTTTTACTTAAGAACATTGGACAAAATTCCAAATCAGTTGAATTCTTGATGGTGGCTTATTTTTTGTTCGAGGTGCTTTCTCTGATGATGCTAAAAACTTGCTCCATCTTATAATTAATGTCAAGAATAACCCAGATATGATTCACAAAGTTTGACAAAGGAATCTTGAGGTCTTTGGACTCAAGTGATATCTAAAAAGATGCTGTATGGGGTCTCAGAGGTGGAAATATCTTCCAGTAACAGTTTTTCAGACTAGTGATATCTTGTATGAAATTATCACTAATAAAACATCCTGGAATGGTTTTGCCCATACCAACATTAGTCCTTTTGAACGGATCTTGAAACGTATTAACTCAGAAGTATACTTCTGGATTAAGTATTGAGGCTTTTGAAAAAAAAATCTGGTCTCAGTTATTCAAATTGAATGTGGTTGTTTTTGCTTTTTTGCATCAAGAAGGTTTGAATCTGTCTTCTGTTTGAAACGTGAAAATATATTAAAGGATATAATGACTCTAACTCATGCTATGAATGTGGTGAAGTCTTTCGAAGTAAGACTTCCCTTTCATATCTTGTGTCGACGTTAGTTCCGAACGTCTTCTCAAAGTGACCATCTTCTGATGTTGCATCTTTCTCTAGGTCGGATAATCAATATTCTATCATCTTCATAATATTTGAATCAGTACTGGGTCTCTTTCCAAAGAATTCTAACGTCTTCTGAAACCTGGAGTGTGTAGTAAAGGTTTTTTCATTCTACGAAATCAACTTTTTTGTGACATAAGTCTTCAAAAGAAACTTTAGATGGTCCTCACGTGACTGCAATAAATCGCGACTTTGAAGGAAAAAATTTCTTTTGCAGAAGTGTGGCGTTTTCTCAGTTTTATCACGTCAGTGGTTGGCAAAGTTTTTCACGAAAGATCTTGCAATGTATATAGTTAAAATCTAAATCAATACACAATCTCATGGGTAGCGGCTTGACCTGTTGGTTAATTTAAGAGTTCATCCCATAAGCCACTTGACATTAGAGCATTCATTGCTGAAGAGGTAAATTATTCTTATCTCCTGTCTCCATCTATTTCCCAAAGTCTTTCTTTTTTGGCTCTCACGAATCTACAAATTTTTATTATCCTCACGTGAAAAAGGACCCATTCCTGAGAAAGGCATTTCATCATAACTCCGATTAAACAAAGATAAATTTATATTATGTCAAATTTATTAGAGGATCCTATCTTTTATGGTTTATTAACCAACAACTCTGAGTCTAACACGACGATGACCAATTCGCCTTCCTCGTTAAGTGCATACTCTGTTGTTGGTGGCGCTGTCAACCTGCCTGTCAACCATGCCAAACCTCCTCAACAACCTTTTGACTTGAGGACAGAACCACTGGACTTCAGCTTTCTTCATAAATTATCCTTCCCAACTGCCAGTGCACCACCAGCTCCATCTCCAGCTCCAGTTCAAGCACCAGTCCCAGGCCTCACCCCCCTGGGATTGAACAGCATGCCTTTGAACTTTGATACACATTCTGTCAATTCTTCTTACCAGGCATCGCTTTTCTCTGAACCTTTAACTGCTGAATCCGTTGATGATGATTCCCCACATCTAGAAACTACTGCAGTCAAGAATCAAGTCAATAACACAGAGCTCCTTAACTCATTCAAGTCTATTGAAGAACTAACAGGACAATCATTCCTCAGAGATATTCCTTCCACAATCCAACCAGTCTCTGAACAATCTACTGCACAAGCTTCAGACAAAAAGTTTCACAAATTTTACTCTGATTTATCATCAACAACATCTTCTCGTGCTCCATCCCCAATCAATAAGTCATTAACTTACCACAAATGTCCATTCTGTCAACGTCCGTTCAAGAACAAGTCATATTTATCTCGTCACTTGAAGAAACATGATGTTGTCAAGGAGTTCAAGTGCCCGTTCTTCAACGAAAATTCTTCTAAGTGCCATCATTTGAATGGAGAATTCTCCAGAAAGGATACATTCAAGGCACATCTAAAATCCATCCATTTCGTCTACCCAATCGGTGTCACTAAAGGTGATAGAAGTTCTTCATCTGGTAGATGTGCTGGTTGTTTTAAGGAGTTTGAAAACAATTCTATTTGGATGACTGAACATATCGATGCTGAACTTTGTTCCGCAGCCCACAAATCTGACTTTAACAAGGACGTCAAAATAAAAGAATAATTCTTGGTTATGGTCCTTTTCAAAAATCATAATCTCTTGCATATTTTTTTTATAACACACACACACTCTCTCTCTCTCTCTCTCTCTCTCTCTCTCTCTCTCTCAATTAGGTTCATGTTTTCTTGATTTTTCGTTGTTGTTTTTTTGGTTTTGGTTCATTGTTTCATTGTTGGTATATTCGGTATAATCTCTCTTTTTTTTTATTTAACTACGTTAATACATCTATTTTATAATTAAATACTGGTTCATAAATATTATGCTAGTCCTAATTGGTACTTCTTATGTCTACAGTACGCAAATTCCTTCCAGGATTGTGTCAAGTTTACTGTGAGATCTTTGATCATACCCCCAACACTTCCCCATGTAAGATTTGACCGCTAATTTGAGGATACCACAGGTCAGCATTTTTCTAAGGGCATTTATATGTTGTTCTAAATGGAACAAATTGACCAAGACTTTACAGTAATTCAATGCCTTATCAAATAATGCAAATTCGTACTTCAATTTCTAATATACAGCTTATGCTTATAATAAAACACTTAATAACCCAATCATATACTCCATGATCCCAATTCAATAATGTAATAATTATTGAAGAACATAGCAATTACCCTTATCTACTTCTAATGATCTATTTCTTCTTAGCAAACTTGGTGTGGTTTTTCTTCTTGTTCATCTTGTAAACATGGTGTCTAGCGTTTCTTTGACCAGAAGTCGAAACATTCTTGAGATCAGTTGGTTGGGCCTTCTCTTTTTCGTTTTCATCAACGATTATTTCATCACCTTCAGCGTTATTCTTAGCCTTGGCTTCAGCGATCTTTTGACTCACTAGGTTTTCTTTGGCCTTTTCAAGCAATCTGAGTTGTCTTTCATCCACAGCCTTTTGAAACTCCTTACCTCTCTTGATGGATTTGGCTCTAAGCTTGGATTTGGAACGCAATGATTTGGCCATTTTGTAGTTTGATTGAACGATTTAGGATGTCAAAATTTTAAATCTACTAATTAGACAAGTTCTTCAAACGTATCTATTTACTTGATATAAAATTTTCTAGAATATGCAAGTAGCAGTGTCTTTAAAATCCTGACATAAGCGATGAGATCGAATATCACATGAGCTAGAGTTAGGTCTAGTGCACTATTCACACCTCTACCTCAAAATTTTTCAGGATCTATTTTCAAAATAATTTCTGGCATTTTTCACAGTCACTTCTGAATATTCATCCGGACATCTAAACTACTGTCGATTCGCGCGACTCTTTTTTTCCGCTTTAGTCAGAGAACTGTGAAATCCAACGCGCGAAACGCAAAGACCAGAACAGAGATGGGTGGCTTACAACATCCGGACATTCTTTATAGTACGTTCATAGTGGGCAATTACAAACCTGCACACAGTGCGAGAGTGCATTGGTGAAGGCAAAAAAACAAAACTTTTTAAACCCATTGATTACTGACCCACAATCAAGATAGTGTGTAATAGGGTTTGTTCGACTGTTTAACAAAGCACAAAATGTAAGTCAAGATATTAGGACTTCAATGAAATTATCATTATCCAATATACCAGGCGGATCTATCATCATTTCAGCATTATCTTTTCACTGGTACTTAAATGACTATTCTTTCACAAATTTCAAAATCTATTTTTCATTATCGAGATATTAATTTCATTTTAATCAAATCCGAAACTGCAAACAACAAGTCTTGTAATACAGGTTTATCCAAGGGGCAATCAAGCGCTAAGCGTAACACTCTTTCATAATTCACCGCATCCTGAATATCAGTAGAGGACTTTTCAAACTCCTCATATGGAATCTATGGTTTTGATTTTCATCTTTGAAGCTTCCAATCAAATTTTTAATAGTAGCAAATACTAACAATCGTAATTACAGGGCCAACTTAAGATCCCAAAAAAGATTAGCTGCTGCTGTCGTCGGTGTCGGTAAGAGAAAAATTTGGTTAGACCCAAATGAAACTACCGAAATTTCCCAAGCCAACTCCAGAGCTGCCATCAGAAGATTATACAAGAACGGTACCATTGTCAAGAAGCCAGCCCGTGTTCACTCTAGAGCTCACGCCAGAGCCTTAGCCGAATCCAAGAAGGCCGGTCGTCACGGTGGTCACGGTAAGAGAAAGGGTACCAAGGAAGCCCGTATGCCATCTCAAGTTGTCTGGATCAGAAGATTACGTGTCTTAAGAAGATTGTTGGCTAAGTACAGAGATGCTGGTAAGATCGACAAGCACTTATACCACAACTTATACAAGTCTGCTAAGGGTAACGCTTTCAAGCACAAGAGAGCTTTAGTTGAACACATCATCGCCGCCAAGGCCGAAGCTGCCCGTGAAAAGGCTCTTAAGGACGAAGCCGAAGCTAGAAGAGCTAAGAACAGATCTGCTAGAGAAAGAAGACAACAAAGAGTTGCTGAAAAGAGAGAAGCTTTATTCGCTGAAGAAGCTTAAACAACTTGTTCTTAAATGTATAAGTCTCTCCCCTTTTTATCTATCCAATCAATGTATGTTTATAATTTTCTAAGAATCTGTTATATGGAGTCTTGAGGTTATTTTAATAAAATTTGTGAAAAAAAATTAAATCAGCAGCTTGTGTCTTTTGGTTTCTCTCGTAATCTAAATAAATTTAAATAATAGTGTTGTATACGGGAGACATATATGCAGTATGTTTGTCATGAGTTTCTTATAAGAGAAGTTATATAGATTTATATAGAGAGAGTTGACAGATGTTCTGGAGATTGTGATGTGTGCGATATATAGCACTTCGCTTGGACTCGGTTAGTTGGGATCAACAACAACAAAATCACTAAAAATGGACATAAACAATAGTTACACCAACCCTTTTGAGTAATTGCGTCCACTATCAAAAAAAAATTACACAACGCTAATAATATCTTTTTTTTTTTTTTTTTTTTTTTTTTTTTTTGAGAGTTATTGACTGAGATAAACAAGCTTTTGTTCTTCTTTTTTGTCTATATATAACTTTATGTATTAGTTTGGGAGTCAAACTATAGTTATTAATAGGGGCTTCCATATCCAATTTTGCATATCATTTTAATATATCATAAAATATATATAGAAGTCTTTTTTTAAAAAATATATATATTTAATAAATAAATATATGTATAATATTTATCATATAAAAATCAAAAAATTCATGATATTTACATTTTATATATAATTAACTATATATACCAAAATTTAAAATTAATTTTTAAAAAAATAACAAAAAAAAAATAATAATATATATTTTAAATAAATTCTACATATGTCATTATTTTTATCGAAATTTTCTATGAAATTTATTTATTAAATCAATTAATTATTTTTTTAATTATACACTAGTGCAATTTATATTGATAATAAATTTAATATCATGGTTATAAAATAAGTTTTAATTTAAAAAAAAAATATATATCTAAACAAAATTTTTCTCTTACCAAATGATAGCAGCAGCAGCAAATCTTATTTTTTTGGGGGAGTAACTTCTATATATTTAAACTAGGCAAACGATCTAACTCTAAAAATGTAGACCGATAAATAAACCTCGTGATATGGATTTACAGCTTTTAGTACGGAAATTAAAATTTAAATAAAGATAAAAGTGCTTATATTTGATAATTTATAAGTTGGTTATAAAATTGGATCTATAAATTTCAAACAATACGGAAAATATTTTGATGCTAGAAGACATAAAAAAAAGATATAGTCGATTAGCTCAATTCATAAATATATAGTTTTAATTTAATTTTCTTTCTTTAGCTTTAAAAGCTAATTTCGATTTTTCTTTTCGTTTTAAATGGAAAATTATTTGTCGATCTGATTAAATATGTAAGTTTCTGCAGCATTATAACAAGAATCAGGATAGTCGCGAAATATCTGAGAGATGAGCATAAAATTTTTTTAGAAATAAAGAGGGAAGCACTTAAGTATATATACCCAAAGTTCTTTGGAAAAAGTGTCAGAACAAAAAAACTCCCCCAACAATTTAGCTACATATCAAGATGGACGGATTAAAGTTAGATCTCTCCAATTTGAGAGACAAAGTTTCCTCCAAATTGAAGGGCGATGCTAAACCAAACAAGAAGGATAAAAAGCAACAAAAGAACAAAGAATCTAAAGCTGTCGCTTCAATTGTCTCTGATAGTAAAAACAAAAAAACCCACAATCACCACAGTCAGTCTAATGAATCTAAACCGCTCAAAAAAGCCGAAGAAGAATCCATGGAAGATATTCTACGTCGTGAAGCATTAGAATTAGGTGCCACCGAAGACGATTTGAAACTGTTAAAGGATGTTAAAGATAACGATGATCTCAGTGAAGAAGAGTTTGATTTCCAAGATGATAAGAAGGACACGACTTTTGGTTCTGATTTAGAATCTTTCATGAAGGGGTTGGGGTTCTCTGGACAAGTTGAAGTCGTTGATGATGAAGTCGTTCAGGAGGAAGAAGGCCCTGCTGCTGAATCTGAAGAGGAATTTGAAAAAGAAGAGGAAGAAGAGGAAGAGGAAGAATTGGAAGATGAACTTCAGGAATCAGTCGCAGAACCTAAAAATGTGGAACAGAAACTTGAAGAGCACGAAGAGGAAGAAGAGGAAGAAGAAGATTTAGAAGTCGATGAAGAAACGGGCATATTCCAAGCTGCTCCAATGAAGGAGGAAAAAATCGCAAATCCAACTCATCAAAGAGTTGAAGCCACAACAATCTTAGACACCACCAAGTTATTGATTCAACCACAAGTTGATTGGTACAATGTTCCAATTGGAGAGCCACAAGGCGAGTCCTTAACTTCCGAGCAAATTGAAAAGTTATTTCAAAGAGGCAAGGAATTTCTCGAGGCTGAGAACAAGATGTACTATGATGAATTCTCCAAGACTTCCTCTCAAAGAAAGTTCTTGTCTCAAATGTTGACTGACGGTACTTTGTCAGATAAAATATCTGCGTTGACTTTATTAATCCAAGAAGCTCCGTTGCACAACACCAAGTCCTTTGATACTCTGTTAAATTTCACCAATAAGAAATCTAGAAACTCCGCTTTGCAATCTTTGAACGCCTTGAAGGATTTGTTTATTAATGGTTTGTTACCAGATAGAAAATTGAGATACTTTAAGAACCAACCATTGTCATTGATGGCCACTAAGAAGCAATTGACTGTTTACTATTTTGAAGATTATTTGAAGAAGTTCTACTTCCAAATCATCCAAGTTTTAGAGAAGCTTTCCCATGACCCAATCATCCATGTGAGAATGAACGTTGTTTCTCATATCTTCGACTTATTAAAAGCCAAGCCTGAACAAGAAGCCAATTTATTGAGACTGGGTGTTAACAAGATCGGTGACATCGACAACAAGGTCAGCTCCAAGACCTCGTACCAGATCTTACAACTGGAACAAGCCCATCCAAACATGAAGAAGATTGTGATTGATTCCGTGATCGATGTGACTTTCAAGAAAAACAATGACTATCATTCCAAGTATTATTCCATTTTGACCTTGAACCAGACCATCTTAACCAGACGTGAAGAAGACATTGCCAATGAGTTAGTGAAAACTTATTTCGCCCTATTTGAGAAGCTTTTGATCGAATCAGACCCGGACAATGTGGACGTCGACCAGCCAAAGGACACTAAGAGCAATAACTACAAGAACAAGAAAAAGAACTTCAAGAAGGGTAAGAAGGGTGGTCTTTCGGTCAAGGTTGAGAAGACCGAAGCTGAGATAGTTGAAGAGAAAAACTCTAAATTGTTCTCTGCTCTTCTAACCGGTTTGAACCGTTCCTTCCCATTCTCCAACTTGCCAAACGAGGTTTTTTCTAAGCATCTCGATACTTTGTTCAAGATTACTCATTCCAGTAACTTCAATACTTCTATCCAGGCCCTAGTACTCATTTACCAAATCACCTCTTCTCAGAAGTTGAATAATGATAGATTCTACAGAACGTTGTACGAATCCTTGTTTGACACCAGATTAGTCACTTCTTCCAAACAGGGTATTTACTTGAACCTGTTGTTCAAGGCCTTGAAGCAAGACACTGAAATCCCAAGAGTTCTAGCTTTGGTCAAGAGAATTGTTCAGATTTGTTACAATTGGCTAAGTATTGGCTCTATTTCCGGGTTGTTCTATTTGTTAATGGAATTGGAGCAATCTATCCCACAAGTGAGAAACTTGGTGCTAAATACTCCAGTTGACTACAAATTTACGGGAGACGATGATGAAGACGATGAAGAAAAAGACGAAGACAAAGCAGCAAATGTTCAATCCTACGATGGTCGTAAGAGAGATCCAAGATTTGCCAACGCTGAAACTTCTTCTCTTTGGGAAATCAATGAGTTTCTGAACCATTACCATCCAACAGTTCAGTTATACGCTGAGAGCTTTATCAATAAGGAAAAGCAAGCCAAGCCTGATCTTGGTCTATTCACCTTGAGTCATTTCTTGGACCGTTTCGTCTACAGAAACGCCAAGGCCAAGCCAACTACGAAGGGTACTTCTATTATGCAACCTTTGGGTGGTGCTCATACTGGATCTTTACTAGTGAAAGCCTCAAACAAGTTCCACACCGAATTGCCTGCTAATACTGAAGATTGGTTCAATAAGAAGAACGAAGAAATCAAACCAGATGAGATGTTTTTCCATCAATATTTCACCAATAAGGATAAGACCACTCTGGCAAAGTTGAATGATCCACAACCAGGCAAATTCGAAAATGAGTCTGATTTGGACGATGACGAGGTCTGGGATGCATTGGTCAAATCTCAACCGGATATCGATGGTGAAGGGTCCGATTTGGATGACATAAGTGATTTGGATGAGGAAGACTTCAGTGAATTGGAATCTGACGACGACAACGACGAGGAACAAGCCGAGGAATTCGAGGAGAAAGATTTGTCTGAAGTTGAAGACGAAGATGAAGCTGAGATCGAATTACAAACCATTGGTATGTCCGACGATGACTCTGACAATGAAGAAGAAAGTCATGAAGAAGAAGAAGAGATCGACGAGGAAATTGAAGCTCGTGCTGAACCGGAATTTAATGGGTTTTCAGAAAGTGAAGACGAAGAAGCCCAGTTATTTAAAGGAGATTCTGAAGACGAATACGGTACTGATGAAGCTCCTTCTGACTTCGAAGAAGAAGCCAAGAATTCCAAGAAGAGACCGGCTCCTGCTAGCGCTTCTAAGGAAACTAAGAAGTCCAAGAAGGCAAAACTCAGAGAACTTCCTGTCTTTGCCTCTGCTGACGATTATGCTCAATATTTGAACTCTGATGACGAATAACCACTACGGTTTTAGTTGGGGCTTGGCAGCTGCAATTTACCACTGCAATACCCCTGTATATTTATAATTATTATCAAAAAGTATTACTGAAGCTGAAATTTCACTGTCCAGTTTTTGCTCTCCTCTCGTAAATTCAGAATGACGATACCGTTCTAGTTTGAAGTTGCAGCTCTTCAATGTACGAAAGAGAAAGTTTTGCGAGTTCCTACAGAAGGAAGAATTTGAGAACACAATCCCAACTCTCGGATTCTGCGTTTTTAAGTCCGAATGTGTAACATAAAGTTCAATCTGTATCTATCATGTCAACAGAAGCACACGATAGCCAATGTATGTCCACCTTGCGTACCTCCAGCAGTATAAGCGGACCGAGTTGATTACGTAAGGTTTGATGAAGATTGGATCTTTCCAGAGAATTATAATTAGTTTTATAGTATAGTCACTCTGTCAGCGGGCTTGAAGATTGCAGATGTCGACCTTCATGAAAGCGTTAAAAGTTTCTGTGTTATTTTGTGTCATCTAGTACTACAGTCTACTTTTTTTTTATTGATATTAATTTGCCATATTGTTTGTAATAACAGCTATTGTTGGGTGTTAGACTTTTTATGATAATTAAATATCCGTTAATCACTGAAATAGCGGAGCTTGGAACTGGGGAATACAAAAGTTAGTAGCGGCTATATAAACTGAAGACTGTACCCTTATGCGGGTATAGGCTAAAAAGAGAGATTGAATAAGCCTTGTTTTAATTGAAAACGAATAAGCGTTAGATAAGAAAAAACAGTAAAAGATTAAATAATAAAAAAACGAGGAGACAAATTTTCAGAAGCAAGACATATCTTTATACCAAGACTTAAAAAGTTTCATCAATTTGTGAAAAAAATTATCAAAATGTCTAAGAAATGGAATCTGAAACGAATATATGAAACAAATGATTATATTAAAATATCCTAAAATTTCCCAATAAAAATTAGTCCTTGATGCGTAGCGAAATAGGTAACATGCACTAGAGTCTGATTGATTGGTAACTATATGCCAAGGGGACCACTGATGGTTTTTTTTTTGTTTTTTTTTTGTTTTTTTGATATGAATCTAGCTGTGCTGCTAATTATAGTCCATTCCACTTGATGACCCAAAGCGCCATAAAATCAAGAGAAAATGTCAAATCAAATAACACCTAATTGGGAACTTGATACTAACTTTTATTGATGATATTTGTAAGGTATATTAAAGACGTTGGACTTTCCAAGATTCCAAGCTCTGATACTTTCAATTCATGCTAGGTCTCTGTATGTCATAACAATCGGAAATTTTCTAGAGATCAAATTTCCTGATATCTGTGAGTGTAATCAATGACGTAAAGATTAATACGTCGAATATACAAAAGTGTTCTCCATGATTCCATACTTCAAGGTACAATTGAAGGATATTATAATGTGATATTGTACTACTGGACAGTAGAAGACATTTATATTTGATTGTTTATAACAGCCAGACTCCTGAACAGTGAGTACCCTTTAACCAATTATTAGAAATAACTTGATATATAGTTTACGAACCACATATTCAAAATCATGTACGAGTTTGCTATACGGGAGAGAGTGTCCTATCTCTTTGATCTTATCTGATTGATCAAGTTTAGGCTGAGATTGAGCCGTAAATATAGTGAATCGCCAAAATAATATAAAGCAGCAGTCTATTCTCAACAGCGGACTTCAAGAGCAAACTGTAGGAGGCTGTGACCATACCTCACAGCCAATTTTCTGTATGTGCGCCCTTACAGCACATCACGTGCATATGTTGGAAGATCTAGTCAGAGCGAGTATTTTCTCGATGATATAGTACTGCGTAGAACCTGAAACACTTATTCCTGCATACCTTATATATAGTCATAAAGATCATATAGAATGTGGTTATTATAGCATAGTGATGTCAACTCCAACAGGTACAACAGTTTACCTATATCTAGCTGGTATGGTAGAACGAACTCATTTTTTCAAAAAACTTGTGATTCGTGAGTTGTTAACGCGACAAGAAAATTGTTACTTCCGCTTTGGGGAGAATATTTTTCTTAATGTTTTTGTCTATGCCTGTTGGCGTCGCTTATAATTCTTTAATTCTAAAAATACCAATCTCTAATCTTGCAGTAAATTATTATGCAGATATATGTTCCGTGTTGCGCAGAGCAAAACTTTGCTTAGTTTTTCATGCAGTAAAAAGTGTGTTTTTTTTCAGAAGTAGTTGTAGTCCTATTGTTCTGCAATAAGACTAAAACTTCCAGGTCTGCCCTTGGAGGTCAAGACATCTTTCCCAATTCTTGAAGTATCTCAACTGGTGACTTTTCAAATGAAGCGAATAGAAAGAGCTATTTTCAAATGAAGTGCATGGAGAGGGCTTATTTTATACTTTCGAAATATCGATCTTTATTGAAAAATGAATTATGAATACGTACAAATCGACTTGGGGATATGGAGATTTGATCAAGGGTATGGGTAAACTCGGAAAAGTCGTTCTTTGATAAACCGTTAGGTAATTTTATACGTTTTCAATTTATCTCGTCTCAAGTTGGTACGCTAGACCAAATAATCTTAAAGTATATCAGCCACGCGCGCCTGAGATTGCAGTACTATGTATCTGGTGTCCAGTTTTGGCTATTTATCGTAGTATTACTTGGGATTTAGCTCAAATAGTCTGCCATGCATGTACCTGTTAAAGCTTTATCAAACGTTTTTTTATTTAGTTCAGCCGGTTCTCAGAAAACCCACCTTGAAGCTAGAATTCGACAAATTATAAGCTGAGCGTAATGTCCGACTACTCCTCGACTGTAAGAACTTTTAAGAGCGCTGGTAAAATAAGAAAATCAAAATTTATTCAAAATCCATAACGGAGAGCACAAGAACGAAAATAATAGATTATTAAAGAGCCAATGGAACTGTACCATCAAAAGATATTACAGTAATTTTTTTTCTAATTTTTTTTTTTAATGTTAAAGATGGGATCTTGCAGTTTGAAAGCACTGTAAGTTTGGAACTTACTGAACTGTAAGTTCTACATGTGAACCAACTATGGTTCTGCCTACAGTAGTCTGGCAGTCCACCGCGATGTGACTGTAAGATAGAAACTGCAATTAATAGATTGTAGCCTGTTGTCCAAGGCCAGTAGGGAACATACCAAAACATCAGCGGATATAGTTAAAAAATCTCATACTTCATATTAAAATACGAATATCATACGTTTCTATGGAGAGTAATTTTTTGAATACCAGAACAATCGTTGAAAAAGAATTAAAGCTTGAGGTGAAGTTCTTGACCTTAGTGCTACTCTTTTTTTTTTTTTCATGCGGCGATAAAGTTCATATGTCAAAAGGACAGACAGGACTTGAGATTTTTTACCTCACACATCCAGCTACAGGTGCTTTGTCAATGCAACAGTTATGAAGCCACTATTATTATTGTTCTTTCTGGGCTACCAGCTTCAACAACCCCATATAGATTCTAATTAATTATAGGAAGCCGGCCTTGACTCTTTAGCTGAACATACCTTATATTTGGAAATCCGGTTGAATAAATCCCACGATTAGATTCAGTTAGAAGTAAAATCACATACAATCCACCAAATGATCAAATATATAACTTGCGAAGTACTTCTTTTTTCAATGGAGGCGTATCATTAGTTATTTTGAATACATGTATTTTTGGATGTCTTAAATATTTTCTCTAAACCTAATTTGTGTTACACGCCAGCAGGATCCAAACATTAGAACTGAGCTTACTGCACGAATCTAATAACTTACTCTATGCCGCTTTACAATTGAAAATGTATAAAATAACCCGTAGGTTATGAAAATTTAGAATTTCAATTGATTTTGTGAATAGTTGATATGTTAAACAAGCTGCTTGTTCGATTTGCCATGGCGTTGTTTTTTAGTAGAACTCACCGGGACATCACGGATTTATTTAATAATTTTGAGTTTTCGGAAAACTTTCTTGAGCTTTATTAAAAAAAAAAAAAAACAGACGAAGTATTGTTAGGATGCATCTTTTCAGCACGGCGACACATATCTCGAACTGACTGGTTCTACTGTTGAACAGCCTTTTAAGGATTTAAAAAATCTACATACATGGGTCCGCCTTGATTGCTCAACTTTCGAGTTTTGTAATGAGCTAATTTCAACCAATTTATAATTTGTATTGATTTTGTAAGAACAGGAGGAGAACCATCTGGGTGATCCCTCGAGTCGGCATAGCTCATTGGTATTAGATGATGGAGTCTACCAGTTTGACACTCATTTGTTAGCACACACACACACATAATTCACTATATTTTCAACTTTCAGCCACATTGCTTTAACTTGTTTATACTTATTGTTGAACTGGCCAAACTGCGCCAATTTGTAGATGTCTACAAGAAGTTAAGTTTCATCCATGTTATGATCATGTTGGATCCCCGAAAACTCTTCTTGTGACCATTACTGATTCTTTTCCCGATTACTGTAAAATATTGTCTCATAGCCTTTTTCAGTGAGTACTTTTTTTTTTAAATTTTTTCTTTGGATGAGTTTTTTAATTTGATCTTGAAGATTTCTAGTTAGTAACGTTCAGACCGCCAACGGCCACAGCCTAAAACTTAGAGCTTTGCGAAATACGTTATATCGTGTATGACGACTTACATTATGAAGCATAGGATTGCATTGCATGACATAAATTATTTAACACGTTATGATTTAAAGAAACAAACAGCGGCAATAATCATTTGGAAGATAGTCGAAAACTTTGAAGAATAAGACATCCGTTTGTTCCTAATTGCGAGTAGTTGACGTACTTCAATAAAATCCTCAGTTACGAAAGGAAGTGGCTACTCAGAGGCCAAAAATGGTAAGACGTGATTTTTTTTTGATGAAAAGTTCTGATCTATGGTTTGTTGGTGGCCTTGAGTTTATCTGACCTGAAAAAATTGTCTTGCCAAGATTAAAGTGCCAGCAAGATCGCCCTAGTCCCCAATCCCCCAGATTTCCATTTGATTCTGGATAGTATTGAGGATTGGATCTCAAAATAGAAAATCTGCCCGACATATGACTCATCAAGTTTTGGCCACAAGGTGATAATATATAAAAGTTATCCAAAACTGGAAATTTTGGAGTTTGTCAAGTCAAAGGCTCAAAGACTCAAGGATACATTAGCAGGGAGAAAAAACGAAAGGCTGTATGTCTTAGGGGCAAGGATATGCCTGTACATGCATGCAAAAATATGTCCGAGCCTCTAGTTTCTTACTGTATGATGCCTAATAATACCTCAAGC
>JADIOT010002660.1:31406-72110 GCA_018343995.1 Waltiozyma sp. UFMG-CM-Y6624
GCTAGAATAGATTTACTGTCTCTTACTAATTTGAAATATCATGGTTTAATGATCCTGTTATCTGGATGATGAGATATTAAATTATTTGAAGCACTATTTTTTTTTTTTTTTTTTTTTGAATAAGCGGTCTAAGCCATTCCATATATTAACAAAACATTTTATTATTAGTGCAAGTATGCTCAATTTGATAGGGCATCCTTTCAAAATGGTTACCATATACTTACAAATCTTGTGTCTTCGGTATTTAAATTGTCAAAATTAACTGTGACCCTGCAGAGTGTCGATCCAACGTTTTTCAAATTCAGGAGGACTCTAAACTAAAATTTACATCCGATCTTCCTGCACACTCTAATGACCATTGCCTGGCCGAATTAAGAGTAAATATATTATTAGTTAAATTTAGAACTAAAACCCACATATATATATATATATATATAAATTTAATATGTATAAGTTCAAGGCTGAAATACGTATGTCATCTTATGGATCAACAAAGGTTGCAAATCAGTAGTTTGTCAATCGTAGTTTTAAGTGTACTTAAGACTCACATGAAGAATACCGATACTAAAAAAAAAGAAACCGTAATATGTGGACATTTTCGAGCCGACGGTTGACGGTCGCCATCATGTGGCCATAATAATTAAAATAAACTTTTATCCAAACTTGAAACATCTATATGCATATAACATACTTTCTAGTACTCATTAGAATACCAAGTCAGGTATTAGAACATATAAACCATTACAACTAAACTACTTGTAAAGTATTGTGCTTATGTCAAACAGAAGATGTGACTTCTTCTTGAAAAATACAATCTATATACAAAGGTAAGAACTTAATATAAAGAAATCACGGATGAAAAACCCTGAGAAAAATCCATTTGTATAAAACTAAAGAAGGGCTTTAAAATGACTACAGTTTTTTTTATCAAATAAGAAGTAACTTTTGTTTATGCAAGCTCATGTATTTCTAACAACAGTTCAAGTGTTATCAGTCAAATGCTGTGTCTCAAAAATTAAATAATCATATTCGTAAATTCATCATTCTAATTATTCCCCAAAAATTACAAATTATTAAATTAATTCCCAATTTATGGTCTATTGGAAATCACTTTGGATCACTTTAGATGGCATATTTCTTAGTCCATTCCTTGGCATTCTTTTGATAAAGTTCTTGATTTGTCTTGTAGATATGAGCGATTTCGGGAACTAAAGGATCATCTGGGTTAGCATCAGTAAGTAATGAACAAATTGATAGTAAAAGCTTAGAGATGGTTAAGGCTGGAGACCATTGGTCCTTCAATATATCTAAACAGATGTTACCGTTAGAGTTGATATTTGGATGGTAGATTTTAGTAGTGAATTGAATCTTTGGAGCCTTAAATGGGTAATCAGTTGGGAAATGAATAGATAAGAAGAAAACACCACCGGCGTATGGAGAATCAGCTGGACCCATGATAGAAGCTTGCCAGTGGAAAAGATCATCACCGACTGGACCGGCAGAACAGGAAGATGGAGGATCTCTACGAGAATATTTGTTAGTACAAGCCCGAATATATGTAGATCAGACACAAAGGAGAAGAAGATCTGGGTGATTTACCAGCATTAAGTTGAACAACAAATATGATATCTCAAAAGCATTATCATCACTAAATATTGAAACTATTCCGATTGCAAAAGGTAAGCAATATTCCTATTTTGTATGATGACTCTCAAAAGACTATATTAAGGAAAAACAATGATATTATTAAAGTGATATGAAACTTGTAGCAGGATGAATTTACCAGCAAAGGGTGGCAACAGGAGAAGGGAAACACAAACCCAGATCTGATGACTCAAGCGTTGGAAGAAAAGACATACCTGCCTAAATCACTGAGTTCTTTGTTAATTCTTTTAATGGAAGACATATCTTAGATTACAATATTGTTAATTTCCGTTAAACTTTGAAATTCAATCAATTTTGACTAGTGTGATCATATTGTGTACGTGAAGGTGTTGTTTTTATTTTCTTACGTCCGTTTCCGATTCTGTAGCAAAACTTTTCAAATTCTCAGGAACGCGAACATCCAAGATCCAACAACAAAGGTGGAAGATTCTGGAATTTAGAGCATGACTAAGCTAAAGGCGGGTGATACTAATTTGGCTGAACATCACCTAACTGGAAAGGTTAGCAGCCAGTCTTATCGGGCAATACATTTTGTCTGCCAAATATATACGGGAATATCCACCACCTTCATATCACCGCGGCTATTTTGCCTCTCAATATCACCTGATTAAAAATCTAACCTTGATTGCAAGAAGTATTTTCTCAAAATGGTTTAAAAAGTAGGATTTATGTTAGCACAAAAACGTTGAAAGCTGTAGCTTTTGACTTTAGCAAAGAAACCGGGTTTTATAAATTGTCGCTGTATGTTATATTGCTTAGGTTGAAATCCCTCTCTCTGACTCTCATATCTGACGAGAGTTCTTCTTCATGCTTCTTGAAAGACACAATATAAATATTAGATTCTAATTTGCACCATAAAATTTCAAAACTATAACTCAGAAGAAAAAATGTTTAACTTATACTTGTGAATATTTACTATTTCGTACGTACTACTGTCTACATATTTCGCAGTTTATAATATCTGTGTCTGTACTGTTCATCTCTGTTCAATAAGGAAGGAGGGTAATAATTATTTCTCAGTCACTTGGACCAGAGATTCTAGCCGTATCGAAGCATTCGTATTTGAATTCTGTTTCACTAGACGCTAAATAGATTATATATAACAATATTCTGAAAAACGAAGATTTTTCCAAGCTATCTCAGGTCTCATAATTAGCTTTTAGAACAGAACTGCCATAGTTGGGGTATATGTAACTTTCAAAAGAAATAGGAACTGTAAAGCTTATAGTAGTTGCTGGATTGAATAAAGTCTCTTCATGATGCCCCTAAAAATTGAAATCTTCAAGAATGATCTATGGCGAACTTTCTGCACCCATGATATGAAAAAATCAATGTCTGATCAAGAGTGTAAATACTTATTCTTATGTTTCTCTATGTTAATCCGACAGGGAATTGATCGATAGATGGTTTGATTGTCTTGAGGTCCAAGCAGTCAATGATGTAATCCTAAATCGGAAGGTGGAGTTGGGTTTCAACTTTCTTCTCTAAATGAAACATATGGTTTCGAGATATACAGACTGTAAAAATTTAAAAAAAAAAAATTATGTTGTTACAAACAGGTCATTAATTTTACCTACAGGGCTGAAGTTAAGCTCTCCTTAGTCCTTAGATCTCGCTTAGATGTTTTGATATTATTATTCCCTAATTGGCTCATTTGTTCCATTTCTCCTTTTTTCCTGAGTCCTTTTTGATGCAAGGAGTCCTAACTCCTAAGATTTTTGGGACATCGGTTCAAAGTACACAAAAAGAAAAAAAAAGCAGGCTTTGAGGTAAATTATCAAACTTCATAAAGAAGCTTGTCAAAAACACTATTTTTTGCTTTTCTAATTTTTAAAACCTGGTGCAACGAAATGATATATATTTTATATTCTAGGAAAATTTTTTATTTCTCATCTTATGAGGCAAATATTTGTTATTTTTATTTATACAGCAACACCTGCCTGTACAGTAAACCTAATTAGTAAATTGTGTAAACCAATCTCTATTCGTAGACAAGAGGAGCTCGTCAAAAATCCATCCCATAACTGCAGAAAAATACCTGAAACTGCATAAATAAAAAGTAACAACTGTTCATATCCAGAACTTTTTCATTCAGAACATTTCATTACAGGAAATAATCGAGAAGTTAAATAATCCGATATTCTTTTGTATTGGAGTTACTGATTCACGATCTGCAAGTACTGCATTTTCAAGTAGAAATGGTCAATAATCTGGCACCAGAACTGCTCAAAGTTCAGTTATAGCGCGGGACGAACAAACTGTGACTTTTGGAGAAAAGAAAAAAAAAAAAGAGATTCTAAATGAATGACAGAAAACCCAACACATTTTGTTAACAATTAATAGTTCTATATTCGACGAAATCTTCAAGAAAAAAAAATCTTTTAAATTTCTACGATATAACCAAGTCAATATCAATCATTAGAATCTATCTCAGAATTTATTCTTCTTATCTTGAACTTGACAGTTTTCTGCGCAATTTTAGTCGATTCAAAAAACTTTTATCTATTTTTTTTTTGCCTTTCTTTAAACAAACTAGTTCCATCGCACAGAAGAATCAAGTTAAAACCTCATCAATTTTTCTTAATTGTTCAGATAGTTGTATAATAAACAATGTCTGACGGTACCTTTTACTCCTTCGACGATACTGATGCTTTGTTAGCTTCCCTATCATCCTCTTCTGTTCCAACCTTATCTCCGTCAGATATGGACAACAGTTATAGCAGTGGCAAGTCATCAATTTCAGGTTACAGTCCAGAGCAAGAACTTTTATTTCAAGATACCAACTGGGAAACCGGCTTTAATAATGACATCAACCAACCATTGCCAATGTCCAACCCAAATCCTTTGCCACAAAACCCTGAATTTACCAATCAATTTTTAGACTTCGGGGCAAACGAACAGTTTGAAAAGTCAACTTTGTCAACCTTGGCTTCTACAGCCTATATCTCTCCACGCTCTTCCTCCTCAGCTGTACACTCCCCTGTCAGTGATATTGGCAAAGACACCAAGGAACCATTTAAGATGAAGACCCCAGAAACACACGATGAAGAAGAGGATGAAGACGAGGATGATGAACAAACAAGCACATCCAAGAAATCAAAGTCAGCCTCAAAGGTTACAAAGCCAAAGAAGGACAGATCCAGTCACAACATCATTGAAAAGAAATACAGATTGAACATCAACTCTAAGATTGTCGAGTTAAGAAACGCTGTTCCTTCCTTGAGAATCGCTGCTGGGGACACCGATATGTCTATTAATGATTTAGAAGGGTTGATTCCAGCTTCAAAGATAAACAAGGCCAGTGTTTTATCCAAGGCCACTGAGTACATCAAACACTTAGAAATGAAAAATGCGAACTTGATGAATGAAAACAACCACTTAAAGCAACTCCTAGGCAACTTCTCTCCACATCAGCAACAGATGTTTGTCCAACAACAACCACAACAACCACAACAATTCCAAAATTTCCAACCAGCTACAGACTTTAACGGGCAGCCACTTAACATGGTTTCGCAACAAAATCCAAACTACCAAATGGGCGTTCCAGGTAAGGTGTTAATGGGTGGTTTAGCTACTATGGTTGGTCAAAACTTGTTCAATGCTGGCGACTATGATTTCAGAGGCTTGTCTGCCTTCCCAATTCTTGGTACTCCGCAATTTGCCTTCTTCATGAACGTTGTCAAGTTTTTTTTTGTTGCATTCTCAGTATGTTACGTCTTTGCTCCAAACTTATTCAAATCTAGCCCAGATAATAAGGGAAAGAAGGAGTCATCTGTTTCTTTAACCTCTTGGTACTCTTTATTGAAGGAAATAACTGCTAACAAAGTTGGTTCTCTTCCGTTAAAGGAAGTGGCCGATGATGAAGTATTAGCTATGGTTAACAAGGAATTATTGGCCTCCACTAACTCTTGTTCTTTCTCTTCTTTGCTTTTCCTTTACTTGAAGTTACACACTTATAAACCATCCTTTGAGGTTTCCTTTGCTAAGTTAACGTTGGCCAAGATGCTTGAGGCATACTCCGATTTATCCAAGTACTTATCCTTAAACCAAAGTATCGAGTCTTCCTTGAATGAAATCTCCGAACAAAAGGTCAACATCAACTACTTGAGGTATTTTTACAAGGAGTTCAAGACTAAGTCAGCTGAAAGATCTGAAGCCCACAAAAGAATTTTGAACTTGGCCGTCGGTGTTCCAGTCAATTCTAATTGTGAAAGAGGTGTTGAAGACCAAGGTTACGTGCTAGTCTTAAAGGATGAACGTGTAATTTACGATTACAAGTCCTTGTTAACAAGTATCAGAGCCAATGAATTGTTCAGAGAAGTTTTGTTAGAACACATTGACTTGACTTTCAACAAGTCCAAGCTTTCCAAGTTAGACGATGAGGAATTGAAGGAAGTCAAGCAAGAAATTTGGAACAAGCTTCTATTGGCTGAACACTTAGCTCCAGCGAGATCTATTGTTTCCATCAGAATCCAATTATTTAAGTCTATTTTGAATGAAAAATACTTGGATGCTGTCTTGCAAACAATTGATCAAGAATCCAAGGCCTTGGTTATTAATGAAATGTTCCAAAAGCAAGGACCAAAGGTTATCGAAAAAGTTGATGGTGACGAAGGAAATGAAGTTGACGAATTGATTACTGAATCTGATTTAGAAATCGAAGACGAAGAAGACATGAACGAATTAGAATTAGGTCAAACTTCCAACTTAGATCCAAAGTTTGAAAAACTTCTCTCTCAAGATTTATTCAACGCCTTAACATCCTCCAGTATTCTCAAATTCATTAAGAATGAACAAAAATCTCACTGCATCAAGTTATTGAAATATGTGAGATCTAACAAGTCTCAAATCACACTATTATCATTCATCTCCATGTTTAAATTGATTGAAAAGTTACCACAAGATTGGATCAAGGGTCAAAAGGAATCAGTCAGTATTGAGAACTTGATCAACCAACTAAGATTATGGATCGGCTCCAAGGAGAATTTGAACTTTAACGACTTGAAGGATAATGGTCTCAAATTGAAGAGAGAGATTTCTGATAAGTTGGTCAATCTCAACAAGGCTCTTATTTCCAGTTCTGATGAATAGGGTTGAGTCGTTCTTTCTTTTTATTTTTTCTGTTCTTTCTTAACGGTGTTATCCTCTGCTGTTATGTGTTTTTTTTTCTTATTTTGATATAGGGATGTACCTTGTATTGATTATGGAGTTTGAGTTTTATAGAGATTGTTATTTGATTTTTTTTATTGGGTTTTTTATACAGTGATACTTGGTTAGATTCATTTCCATCTACTTTTGAGGCAGCTGTACAATAATTGTTAGGGTGTTTTTTATATCATCGTTTTATATAAATATATATTCTATTGTGTTTTATTCTAAGGTTTTTTTTTATATTACAGATGGGCTTATTATTTCGATGTAGAAGCATTTAAAACCAGAAATCAAAAAAAAACAGTCACGTGATAGGCAGATCTAAGTTAAATAATTATATTTAGTTAAGGTTCGAAAATCCTTTGTGCGCGCGGTTGGATTAAAAAAAAAAAAAAACAAGTCAAAATTGTAAGAACGATGAACTATATCACTTAATAATATTCTTTCTGATTGTAACAACATCAGAGATCTGAAGAGTTTTTGGATCTCCTTCAACCATCAAAGAAGAAATTCAATTTATCCATTAACATATGACCATCAATTCAAATACTACAAAGCATAAAAATCTGGTCGCTATAACGCTAGATCCAGATGCATCACTCCTTAGACCAGAAGGATCTAATACCAATGATGACGAAGAAGAAATTGAGATTTGTGAATATCTACCAGAGACATCCCAGTTAAGAAAAATTCCTGATTATCTTTCTAGATTTGCCAAATTTACAAACTTGGATCTAGTGGAGCAGTTTCTCCAAACATCCTTACCATTTATCAGTTTACAAGAGATCAATCCTTTTGATCTATTTGATGCAAAGAGTTCAGTCTTTCACCACCAGGTCTATCAAATGACAGATGGATTGCTAGAAAGAGATGTGGAGGTGCCCAGTGATATTGGACGTCGTGTCAAGCGAATGAACATTGAAGCTAAGGACGAGCACTTCTATTTACCAGGTCTTCCCTGTTTGGAATATGAAGAATATCCATATTTCAAACCAAGCATTGAGAAGTCACAAGAGTTGACAGATGGAGAAGTTTGGAAAGCATACGTAAAACCATTTAACAAGATTTGGAAACTTGCAGCAGCTAATTCCAAGAAGCATGATTTGGCGAACATTAGAGATATCATTCTCTATCAAACACCTGTTAATCATACCAATTATTTCAGTTTTAGTATCTACGAATTCAGTGATGTCTTCCAAAATAAGATCTTTGAGCCCTTGATTACTATCTACAATGAATTAATATATCCTTCTGAACAATTAAAAGAGTTTTTCAAGAAAGGTGAACTTAGCGATGAGTATAAGCCAGTGCTGTCATCAGATTCTTATGTATCGTTGAAGCCAATTGGTTCATGTGCTGAGTCTCCATTTGCCTTTGGTATTAAGGATCAAGAAACTGGGCTTTTGAATATGTTATTTGCTCATGTCGAATTTTGCAATTTCTGTCTTGGTGTTGCTGAAGGATATGAGTTGTATTTTCAAACAAATAAGAAGAACTTTAGTCACTCAAAAATCAAGGGTTCTGACCAGACAAAGATTACAAACTTCCTTAAGAAATTTACGAAATGTGTTGCTATCTGTGTCAATTCCAAGACTAACAAGTTCATCATCACCGATTACAACTGGACAGGTATCTTTGAAATCGAAGACTGTTTAGACGGTGAGATTCAAGACGTCAACAAATTTATCTCCCAGGTCAAAGTTAAACATTTTGGCTTCCATAACTATGAAAAAGACACACGTTTAACTGCCAGAAATATTATTGGATCCTTCATCTACACTACACCAAAACAACAGAAAGCCATCGTTAAGAAGTTTGATAAGATCAATAATCGGATCTCCAAAGAATGGGAAACATTCCTTAAAAACAAAACAGACTTTATAACACATAGTGCCGAATCAGCTCAACCACCGAAAAAGAAAGTGAAACCTTCTCCATTCATCTTCCGTACTTTGGACGGAATGTCATTCACCTCTCAAAAAGTTGACTTAGTTCGCAGTTTAATAAACTTCACTGCCATTGGAGTCCAATGGTCATGTCAGACATTATTAGTTGATCTACGAAAATTATACTTGGATCCAGATTACACTCCAAAAAATGTTGACCTAGCGAAATATTCAAACACTTCTTCTTCTTCTTCACCAGTGTTATTGTCTGTTTATGACGAATATTATCAAGATCCATCCTTATCTATGCTTTCACGTCATCTAAAGTCCCAAAATTTAAAATATGGTAGTACAAAATCAATTGAAAATGCAGAACAGGTTTATATGCGTTGGTTGTCAAATTTGGGCTCGTATAACAAATTGCAGGACTTACAAGGAAAGATCATTGCTAAAGTTTTAGATTATGGGTTTTTGGAAGATATTCCTAGAAATTCATGTCCTGGGACCCATTTCAAAACTGATGGGTATTATATCATCTATGAGCCGATTTGTAACCCTGATGAGGAATTGGCGGTCTTGGATCCAACCAATGAGAACCATTATGAAATTGCTTTGGAGACTTTGGCTCAACTGCATATGGCAGGTGTTAGTTTCTCTCCTACCTCTACTTTGATCCCAGAAATTTTCAAAGTTTACAACAATAAGGCATACATTATCAATTTGGAAGATACTAATTCTTATATTGTTTCCATTAATCACATCAAGAGAGATATTCAAGAGTTGGATAAATTCTTTGCTAAAAAGACTGAAATTGTTGCTCATTTGAAGAAGTACAATCATCCGTTAGCTGAACAATACGCTGCTCAACAAGAATCCAGTGGGGAAGTTAAGGGTTCATTAGGTCGTGTATCTAAACATGGACAAAATAATCATCATACTCACAGAAGAAGATCTTCAGCTACTGCCACCACCGCTCAGCTTATTCAAGGTTTGAATAGTCTTGTTGCGGAATCAAGACGGAGAGGAAGTAGAAGTAGTAGAAGAAGTAGTATCACCAGATCCAGAAGAGGCAGTAACGTTGTCGATATTGAGGCCCTTAGAGGCCTAGCTGGTAGAATGAATGAAGGTGATTATTTGGTTATGGAATCTGATGAGGAAATGGATTACTAGTTATTTCAAAATGAAGAAAACAAAAAAAAAAAGCTGATACAATCAGAATGCTGGTGACTTTTTTTTTTCACTTAAGATTATTTGTATTTTAGGTGTGTGTAAATAGATAATATATTCAAAATTTGCATATTTTTTTTGATTTTTTAAAAAATGAAGAAAAAATAAAGCTTCAGAATCGAAGGATTGTATCATATCAGAGATTGAAAGAAAAATTAAATAAAACAAGAAAAAAAATATTCAAAAAGTCATTTGATAGGATATCTTTTAGCAGATTTTTAAAAGTATATTAAGTTGAAAATTAATTAATATATGCAAAAAAAAAGGGGTTCCATGAGATCAGAAAACATAAAAGATTAAAGTTCATAACTTTCCCTTCAAGAACTTGTAACATTGATACTGAACCTTATAAATCCATCTTTGATAGAATCTTTTATTTTTTAAATCCAATTCAACATCATCCAAATTAATTTCTCCTTGGATAGAGGCAACCTTATTCAACTTTCTATAAAAACTAACAGCCAAAACAGCAAAGTAAGCTCTAACCAATTGAGTACCAAAAGCTGTTAAGAACGAAACACCATACTCATAACCTTGAGAAGCAGACTTGGAATAATCTTGTCCCGCAATAGGTTCAATTTTAACATCTTCGTTATAAACCCATTGAAAAGCAAAGTATAAAATGAAAACAGCAGAAATAATTGAATCCAAAACAAATCCAAGTGCGACTGGAGCAAAAGTTAATAAGGTAGGTTTTAAAATGGAACCAAAGGCCTCACCATAAAATGGAATAACAATAATTGATATCAAATAGAAAACCCATTGTAAAAATTCTAATGGATGTCCTGTGAATAAAGCCAATAACCCGTAGAATCCTGCAAATTTGTTAAGTAATGTTACACCGAGACTTACTTCCATACCGATGTATAATGGTAGACCTAAGAAGGACTTTAGTTTAAATGAGAAGGAATGTTAATTTCTTGGAAATTCAAATTGTAAAATAGGGGTAAAGTTTAAAAGAGTGAAAAAAAAAAACTTACTTGGACAACAGGGATTTTTTGAAGAAACGAAGACATTATCTGAATTAAATTTGTGATTATGGACTAAGTGAATTATTCTTTATTTCAGTTGAATAGGATGTGATCTATATGTCTTAAAAGAAATGATGATGTTTTCAGTATTTATTTAGATCAAGAATATTACCCGAAATTTTTCTAACCGAGGGTTTTCTGCCAGAAAATTACGGGATAAATATTGGTAGTTAATTTAATGTTTTTTTTTTTTTTTTTTGTTTGGAAAAATAAATTTCCAAGATAAAATAAGAGGCAGATGTGATGACCTTATTTAATATGTTACACAAACACACAAAGTATAAGATTCACTCAACGATGTCTTTTGCACTAGAAGAAGAACCATCTATCGAACAACAAGTTGAAGACTTGCATTTCTCCAGTGGTTCAGAGACTGATTCTGATTCTGATATCTCTGATTATGAAGACGAACGTATCAATTCAACCAATACATCTTCTAACAATACAACCACCAGTACTGGCGAGAAGAAAGAGTTAAACAAAGCTCAAATTCTTACCAAATATGCTGAGAATATCAAAACTGATGAATATTTAATGAAGTCCAAGAAGACTTATAAGGACAAAGCTGACAGAGCCACTGTTGAAAATGTCTTGGATCCACGTACAATAAACTTTATCGTGAAGCTCATCAAGAAGGGTACAATAACGAAAATTAACGGGTGTCTTTCCACAGGTAAGGAAGCCAACGTGTATCATGCTGAAGCCCCAGATGGGAAAGAATACGCCGTTAAGATCTACAAAACTTCCATCTTGGTCTTCAAAGACCGTGAAAGATATGTTGATGGTGAGTTCCGTTTCCGTAATGCAAGATCACAACACAACCCACGTAAGATGATCAAGATTTGGGCAGAAAAAGAGTTTCGTAATTTGAAAAGATTACATACGTCTGGTTTGGCTGCTCCCGAGCCTATTGATTTAAAATCTCATGTTTTGGTAATGGAATTCTTAACAGGGGGTGATGGGTTCCCAAGTCCCAAACTACGTGATTATCCCTTTGAAGATATGGAAGAAGTCACGAGGTTTTATCATCAGATGATTTACAATATCCGTTATATGTTCCAAGTGTGTCGTTTGGTACATGCTGATTTATCAGAATATAATACTATTGTTCATAAGGGACAGCTTTACACCTTTGATGTGTCACAATCCGTGGAACCTGAACATCCAATGTCGTTGGATTTTCTACGTATGGATATTAAGAATATCAATGATTTTTTTATGAAGAAAGGGATTGATGTTGTTTCAGAAAGAGCCATTTTTACCTTTGTGATTGAGGATAGAGATACTTTGAAGATCAGTGATGGGACTGAGGATGATGGCAAGTCTTGGTTCGAATTAATGGAGAAATTACCCTTAAAAAGTCAAGAAAAGGAAGGTGAAGATGAGGTTTTCAGATCAGTTCATTTGCTTAGATCTTTGAATCATTTGGAAGATCGTGATTTTGAGAAGTTCAAAGATGGTAAGATTGGGACTTTGAAGGCTTTGGTTAGTAAGGACAGTGATAAACCATCTGAAAAGGGGTACTCTAAAGAGGCCCAGGATGGAGAATATTCTGAAAAAGAAAATGATCAAGATGATGATGAAGAAGATGATGATGAAGACGAAGACTCTGATGATGAAGAAAGAGAGGAACGTGAAAAGATGTTAAAGGGTAAAAAATACGAAGATAAAGATGAAAAGAAATTGAGAAAGCAAAAGGCCAAAGAAGAAGCAAAGGAAAAGAGAAAGACTAAGATGAAGAAACATGTCAAGAAAAAGTTGGTCAATAAAGGTAAGAAGTAAACCTAGTACGAAGTTTAGATAAATTATATATAATCTTGATTTTGGACATGACTGGGATATATATAGAACATGTATTTTGAACTAAACCCTTATAATTTTTTTCTGAGCTCTTCATGACGTGTAATATATTAATAATTATGTATAGACTCTCAAGAAGCACTACCACCATTAGCAGAATACCCACCCACAATTCCCGCCATTTCCAATAAAGCCCTTCCTGAACCTTCATTCCATATACCAGCAGCTCCAGCAGCATCCGAATTCAAATATTTCCTTCTTTCAGCTTCTTGACGTTCCCATTCCCATTGTTTGGACTGTTTGATTATTTCTTCGGTGCCACCACAGCCATATACTAAAAAGGAATGGATAAGGAATCGATCTTCGTAGGATAACATAGCGGTTTGTGGAGCAGACGTGCAATAAGGAGTTGTTTGAGCATATGTTCCTATATGATGGAAAATAGCATGTGTTAGAGTAGGTGCTATTAACAGTGAACATGTCGATGGTTTAAACATTGATGATGTGATAGAAGAAGAAGAAGTGGTGGTGTTAGTAGATTTTGGGATCAATTGAGAACCGAAAGATATCCCCATCTCATTGAACCAAATTGTACCGGCTTTTGATTCAATTTGATTATTATGAAAGATCCGTTGTTGCGGTGATAATTGCACCAAAGTGACCTCCCTACCACCAAAGGCAACCTTATTTGATTCACGCCAAGGTTCGTCTACATATATGGCATAAGATATTATATCGGTTGAAGATTGGTTCGATAATGGAGGTTCTTTGAAAATTGGATAAGTTTGTGTGAAGTTGTTGTAGGCTTTGGATTGAGCAGTTGTGGAAGTAAGACGTGGGCCTTTGAGGAATAATAAAGAAGGTGAGGCATACTTGAGTGTTTTGGCTTTGAATGAGTTTTGAGAATAGCCATGGTTGGAGGCGTTATATAGTGGCGTAAGACCTTTCATTCTTTCTTCAGAAGCACGGCTATTCCATTGTAGATGTGGTGGAAGAATACTGGATAATTGAGCTATTAACGACGGATGTAAATCATCTTTTTTCTCTTCTTCTGTTATTATTATCCTTTCCTCTTCCTCAGGAAACTTATGATAATACAATAATCCTTCAAACAGTTTGCCTAAACCTAATCCAACATCATTCTCCTCCTCGAAAAGATAAGGCGCATCAAATTTGATACAATTGTCGAAATCCAACAATTTGATACGATATTCTTTAAAATTCTTATTGTTTATATCAGCATTCATAGATTTGACAAGGGACAAAGCAGCCATTTTATAACTTGACCATTCCTTAAAGGCATTTCTCATTGACTTAGAGTGGGGAAGGGATGTTTTGGATGGGGTATGTTGTTGAAGTATGTAGATAAGGCCAATGGTATTGAGCAAATTTGATGTTGAAGCTGTCAAATTATGGTTGGTACTGCTCGATATATTAGAAAGATTTTTCAAAAGTTCAGACCAAATGATATTTCCCTTTTCATCATAAAATACTTCATAAAGTTCTTCTATATCTGTCTCCTTTACATCTTCTTCATTCTCGGAAATCCCATAAAATACAAGCCCTTCCAAAGACAAACCTAACATATCTCTCATAACTTTGCCTCTCTTCGAGCTAATAATCATTAAAACTTTTAGCAAATCACCGATAGAGACATATACTGAATCAAGTGCAGAAGAATCCGACTTTCCACAATGAGTAAAGAGGAACGGAAAGCTTGAAAGTCGATAAATCATACGAAATATCACACGACCAAGTTTATCATCTCTAATATATTCATTCAATCCTAAAAATCTTAAAATCGCTTCGTAGTTCAGTTGTGTTTTAAGTAATATGGTAAGTGTAGGTATGTTATCTGATTTTTCAAAATTTGATAATTGATGTACGATAGTTTGTGATAAGGCATGTCTCTCCAATGGTTTCAAAAAATTTAGCAGAGAGGCATTGTATAATGTTAAAAGTTCCGATTTGGGGATGTTTTTTGTTGAAGGGTGATTAAATTCAGTTGTTGAGATATTATTGGATGTCTTGTTGTTGGTCAAATTTGACGTTTGCTGTCCCATTGTGTGAGTAAGTGAGGTTAAGTTGCAGTAAATGATGAATGAGAAAATAATGGCAAACCCTAAATGGAAATTAGAGTGTTTATGGATGATGATCAGAATATTAGTATATTTGAAAGGAGTTAAGGAATAATTTAAAGTTAGGTAATTAACTTCATATTAATTAATAATATGTTGCAACTCCTTGGCTGCTCACTAATCACGTGAGTTTTTTATCAAGTATAATTTAAAAAAAGAAAATCGCGAACTCATCTGTCCGATCTAAAAAAAAAATTTATAATTACATGTATAATAGTTAGGATATACATATATATATCATCATTAAGATAGAAAAAAAAAACTATCCAACAACAGAATAATGCCACCAAAATCCAACAAGAAAAAGACCAGCAATCAAGGACCACGTCAACCAATCACCACTGATAGTCGTTTTTCCTCGGTGCATTCTGATCCAAGATTCAATTTACCACGTCGTAATGATTTTAAAGTGGAACTTGATGATAGATTTAAAGAAACCGATCTACAGGAGTTTAAAAGAACAAGTGTTAAGGTTGATAAATATGGGAGAAAATTGAAGTTAAGTGAGGGTAGAGAAGGTGACAAGTTGGACAAGTATTATAAAATTAAGAAGGATCAAGAAGACGAAGAAGATCATTCTACCGCTGATGATGAGTCGGATGAAAAGTCTTCAGAAGAAGATGATGAAGAAGAGGATGAAGAAGAGGAAGAAGATTTATCCTCTACTGGTGAAGATCAAGAAACTGCAACTGTCACTTTAGACAAAGCCCGTGGTGAAACCGGTCTTGACTCGGATGAATCTTCATCAGACGAAGAATCCTCCTCTGATGAAGAATCAGAGGTCTCGTCTTCTGACTCCGATTTAGAAATTGAAGAAACCAAGCCAGAAGCCGGTGACCCCTCTCGTCGTCTGGCCGTTGTCAACTTAGATTGGGACCATGTCCGTTCTGTTGATTTATTTGCTACTTTCCAATCCTTCGTCCCAGCTAATGGACACATCGTTAACGTTGTTGTATTTCCTTCCGAGTTTGGGAAAGAACGTATGGCTAGGGAACTAGTTGAAGGTCCTCCTAAAGATTTGTTTAAGTCGAAGAAGTCAAAGAAGGATGAAGAAGATTCTGATTCTGAAATTGAGGAAAAAGATTTATTTGAAGAAGATAATGGTGAAGAAGATTATGATTCCAAGGCCTTGAGAAAATATCAATTACAAAGGTTACGTTATTACTACGCTGTAGTCACATGCGATTCTATTGCCACTGCCAAGGCCATCTATGACAACGTTGATGGTTCTGAATATGAATCCACATCTAATACTTTTGACTTACGTTATATTCCAGATGAAATGTCCTTCGAAGACGATGAGCCACGTGATGAGTGTGATAAAGTCCCTGTTAATTACAAACCAGAAACTTTTGTCACTGGTGCTTTACAAAATTCTAAAGTTAAGTTAACATGGGATGAGACTCCAGCTGAGAGACAGAAAGTTTCTCAAAGAGCCTTTTCACAGAGAGAAATTGATGATATGGATTTTAAGGCTTATTTAGCCAGTGATAATTCAGATGAAGAAGAAGACGATGGATTGAAGAACAAATACAGAGATTTGTTGGGTGCTAGTACCAAGGTTGGGGATAAGGATATTTTCAAGTCTGAACACCTCGGTAAGTCTGATTTGGATATGGAGATCACATTCACACCAGCCTTATCAGGAGATAAGACTAATTCTGGTAGTATGGTTGACTCAGATGAAGAGGAAGGTCACAATTCTGACACTATTAAGGAAACAGCCATTGAAAAGATGAAGAGAAAGGCTAAAGAACGCCGTAAAGCTCGTAAGGAAGCAATGAAGACCATGAAGCAAAAGGAAAAAGAAGCCAAGAGAGAATCTAAGAAGAACCGTAATAGCAATGACCAAGACACTGCCGAATTGGAACTTCTAATGAATGAAGACGCTGATTCTAACACCAAATCTTCCTCCTCTCAACATTTCTCAATGAAGGAAGTTCTTAAATCTGAAAAGGAGAAAACAAAGAAGACCAAATATCAAAACTCCGCAAAGATCATTAATGATACATTTAAGCCGGATCTTACGGATTCAAGATTTGCTGAAGTTTTCGAGAAACACGAATTTGCTATTGATCCTTCTATGCCTAATTTCAACAAGACCGAGGTTATGAAGGAGATCATGCAAGAAAGAGGGAAGAGACGTGTTGAGGACAATAAGAACAATAAGACGAATAACAATAAGAATAAGAAGAGAAAGATTGATAATGGTTCCAAAGCTGGTAATGGTGAAGTTAAAAGCTTGGTGGAGAAATTGAAACGTAAGGCTGGTAAGAAGGCTTAAGATAGTTGAGGAGGGTTTGTCCAGTTGTTTTAGAGTATTTATTACAAAATTAAATTTTAAAAAAAAAATGTTTATAAAATTAAATATTCAAAAACTCTAAATTAATTTGTAAATCACGTGCTTTCAAACAGCTCGCGAAAGTGTGGTCCAATCTCGATCTGCTGCAACTTTCAAAAAAAAAGTACAAGAATAAGAAGTACAAAATATGTAAATCTTCAAGGAGCCTAATAAACTTCTTTTACTATTGAATCATCATAGCTGATTTGTCTACAAAATCAGAAAAAAAAAAGAAAAGAAAAGAAAAAAAAATTTAAAAAGAAGAAAATGGTTGTTGATACTGAATACTATGATCTTCTAGATCTTGCACCATCTGCCACTGCCACTGACATCAAGAAGGCCTACCGTAAGAAATCCATTATTTACCATCCAGACAAGAATCGTTCAGATCCTCTTGCGACTGAGAAATTCCAAAAAATCTCAGAAGCGTATCAAGTTTTATCTGATGATACATTAAGGACAAGATACGATCAATTAGGCAAGGATTCAGCCATACCTAAGGCTGGTTTTGAAGATGCTTCTGAATATTTTGCTATGATTTTTGGTGGGGAGGCCTTTGTTAGTTATATTGGTGAATTGACTTTGATGCAGGATCTGAGTAAATCTGCAGAATTGAATGAAGAGGAAAAGATTAAAGAACAGAAGGAGAAGGAAAGGTTGCAGAAAGAAAAGGAAGAACAAGAGGTTAAGGAATTAGAGGAACGTTTGAAAGTATTAAAGATGAAACAGAACGGTGGCAAATTAGAACACGAACAAAAGGAAGAGCAAAAAAAACATACCAATGATAATTATAGTAATAATAAACAATTCACTTCAAGCCAAGTTGAAGAACCGGAATCCAAACGTGACAGCCCATTACGTCTTACCCATACGGACACCCCAACAGATCCAGTTGAAGAAAAAGTCAAAGAAAAGACCAAATTAGAACAACACGAAGAAGAAATGAGTCTTAAGAAAGCTGAATCCATTAAAACACTATCCAAAAGACTAATTGAAAGACTTTCAGTGCTTACTGAATCAAACCCTGATGATAAGAATTGTCAAGATGCCTTCCGCATGAAGTTTGAAATCGAAGCTAATTCTCTTAAGATGGAATCATTTGGTGAAGATATATTGCATACCATTGGTAAAGTATACCTTACCAAAGCTCAAATATTCTTAGATTCTCAAACTTTCTTAGGTATTAAGGGATTCTTCACTTCTGTCGGGGCCAAAGGTGGAATAGTTATGGATACATTTAAGACAATTTCTTCAGCATTAGATGCTCAATCTACTATGCAAGAATTGGAGAAATTCCAAAATTTGAAAAATCAAGAAGGTGATTTAACCAATGAAAAGGGGGAAATTATCGCTAAACCTACTGATGAAGAAATTGCAGAATTGGAAAAATTATTAATGGGGAAAGTCTTGAATGCTGCTTGGCATGGTTCTAAATATGAAATCCAATCTACATTAAGAGAGGTTTGTGATTCAGTATTGAATGATAAAGACGAGTCATTGAAGAAGAGAATCCAAAGAGCTAATGCTTTGATTATTCTTGGTGAAGTTTTCAAAAAGACAAAGAGAACTGAAGCAGAAGCTAAGGAAGCACAAATTTTCGAAGAGTTAGTTCAAGAAGCTACGCAGAATAAAAAGAAGAAGAAACAAGAGAGTTAGATTACTATTAACTTTATAAATTGTTGTATACACCTGAGAAGAATGATATTCAACTATTAATTAATTTCCCAATTTAATACCCCTTTTTCTTTTTCTTATAAGTCAAACAAAAGATTTATTGAAAAAATATGTGTTTGTTAGATTTATAAATTTGCTCTACGTTTTTTCTGCGAAGGTCCAGCTTCAGCACCTGCCTTAATATCTTCACTTACTAAGGTATCAGCTTCAACTCTTCTCTTAGCATAATCCAAAACATCGTAAACATTGACCTCTTTAGGAATTCTGACCATACCATTTTCATCAGCGATGATAAATTCACCAGATCTAATAATTTCCATACTCTTTCCAATATTAATCTCCAAATCAACTCCAATACCGACACATTTCACAACTTTACCCATAGCAGCTGCAGAACCAACACCATAAGACCAAACTGGATGACCCAATTCTCTATGTTCCTTAATATCTCTTATTCTTCCAAATATGACAGATCCTGCACTTCCTAGATATTTGGCTCTAGTTGACATAAGACCTCCGTATAAGGCATTATTAATGGTAACATATGGAGCTGTAGATAGTTGTAACTCAGAAGTTAAGGAGATAACAAGTACGGAATCTCGTGGAATATGATCAATATAATTCAGTTTAGTCGCTGGACGTGGGTCTGATAATGGAGCAAAGAGGACTGTGTAAGCTGGACCAGCTACTGATTGGTGGCCTTTTTTGTTTAAGTTGTCTTCTGTGGAATATTGGGTCAGGTTTGGGAAGTATCCACCATTAGTGATTTTGCATGGAAGAGATTGAAGAGAATCAGAAATGTCACAAGGGGTGTATTGTTTAAAGGTTGATATTAAACATTTTTGTTCTGAATCTTGTGACATATTTTTGTATTTGCGGAATAATGGGGGGTTTGAATCTAAGTACTGGATTGTTTCAATGGGAATCTTCAAAATATTATTAAAGCTTTTTTTGTAACAAATATTCAAAATAAAAACTAATAGATTGGATAAATAAAAAATAAAATAAAAAATATGAACATGGACTAGAATTCGCACCAAAGGATCAAAACCTGAAAAATCCGGGGTGGGAACTATTTGCGACTTGGAATTAATTCCGAAATCAAAACAAACAAGCAAAAAAAAAAAAAAAAAAAACTATGAAGTATGTGTACCAATCTCCTAAGTTAGATTATCTCAAATATGAACTAACAATAGAAACAGTAATATAAAGGCCACCTCAAATCTAAGCGAAAGAGAACTTTCCCAAAATATTCCCTTCTCTTCCTCTTGGCATCAAGATTTCGCTCATACTGCTTATATATTCTTCAACAACTTATCTTATGATCTCACAGAGGGCGACATCTTAGTAATTTTCTCACAATATGGGATCCCTGTCCATATGAAACTGGTACGTGATAAAGATACAGGGAAATCCAAAGGTTTTGGGTGGTTGAAGTATGAGGATCAAAGAAGTACGGTTTTGGCCGTTGATAATTTGAATGGTGGGAAAGTTCTTGGTAGAGTTCTTAGAGTTGAACATGCTGTTTATGAAGAAAAGTTTAGAGATGAAGAGTATGAAGCTATGTTGGAAGAGGAATTGAAATCGGATTTTGCAGAAGTTGATGATAAAAAGGATCAAGATAAGAAGAACGAAGAAGAGTTTGATGAGTTTGCAGATCCATTGCTGTTGATGAATAAGTCTACAGAGAAAGATCGTCATAGTTATAGATCTAGAGACTCTCATCATAGAAGTACCAATAGAAGAAGAGGATCGAGTGAACAAGACGGAAGTGAAAGAATATCGGAAAGTAGAGATAAAGAAGAGGAGAAATCATACAGAGATCGCGAACAACGATTCAGTCACGAATCTTCATCTTCTAGAAGAGGTAGAAGTGATAAGGATGTTAGATCAAGGGAGTCGAGGACAAGGTCTAATGATATATCAAGAGAGAATAATGAGAAGAAGAACTTGGATAAAGAAAGACAGCAAGATCTAGAAATCTGAAAAATAAATATTTGCATTAATAATAGTTCTTTGTTTTTTTCTTTCTCTGGTATATAAAGAATATTGTAGATATGGGAACTATAAGATTTGCAACGGATATTGTATAGTGATATTCTCAGAATGTCCAAGTGCAAATTGGGATACTTTCATAGATTTCCTTGATATACATCTTCATAAACATATATCTGAATTATTTATATATCTATTTAGTAATATCAATCATCGAGCCCTTCCAACGTCACAGATTCACCTAAAGCAGTACTAACTTCCTCTCTCAAGACATCACCCAACTTTAAACCATTCCTCAAACTGACCCAATGACCATCAACAGGATCAAATCTATCTGGCCCACTAACAGGGGAACTTAACCAGATCTGTTTATTAGGAGGTTGTTTGTTAATAACATAAGATCCATTCGGTGGAAGATCTAAGGATAAAACACCTTGGGAATATTCAACATCGATCATTGGATGGTTCTCACCCAAATATTCTAAATGGTCGAACAAGGTCTCAAGGTATTCGCCTGAGAGTTTGTGAAATTCATTGGTAGTTAGTGATGTTATCTGGTCCGATGTTGGAACCCCTGTAGTTGTTGTAGAGAATGAATTGGTAATTAGTGGAGTTTTGTTGAATCTCAATGTATTGTTAATGGAGGAGGTTCTTCTAAGGATAAGAGTTTTTGCAACTGTGGTGAACGATCTTAAAGAGATCAATCTCAGTCTTCCTGGTTGAAGTCTGAGCATATTTATGGATCCAGACGATAAGATTATTCAATTAGTAGTTATGGTTCGAATTTTGAGAAACTAACCTGTCACAATGAAGATGTTTGTCAGATCTTTGAATCCGTCTATAATTTGTAGGTAAAGTACATATTCATCCGATGACATAATATATTATGTAAGTCTCTTTTTTGGTTTTTTGGTTTTGTGCAAAAAATAAAAATAACTTCAAGTCATCGGCTTTGTTGTCCGCGGCACTACTGATTTGGGAACGGTTACTACCAAAAGTAGCCGAAAATTACGAATATACTTGATGAGCAGCAAATTAGTGTTTATATGATTTTTTTTTTTAATATTTTCTACAACAATCCCTTTCATTTGTATATATTGTTCAATCTTTAAAAGATAACAAGAATATCATCATCATCAGCTACCCAAAATGTTTTTTGTTATTCTAATAGTGATTTTCTTTTTAGTTTTCGCCACATTGGTTCTTCCTGTGCTTAATGGTCTTGGATCATACAAACTGCAACCAACTCATCATCAACCACCATCCTCCAAATTACAATCAAGCCAGAAAAATAGCACAACTGGTGGTTACATCTCCCCGGAACAGCAAGCTCTTGAAGAAGCTGAAGCAAAGAAAAGCAAGTCAAAGTTACAAAGATTAAAGAATAAATTGAATGTGACTAAAGATGATATTCCTTTGAAATTCAATCTTAACACTGATGGCATTAATAATAATGGACAAGTGAGAAGAAGAAAAGTCCAGACTTTCCAGGAAATGAACGATCCAAATACCTTTGATTACGACTTGGATGAGTTTGATTATGATTCCGACGAGGAAAGACAGAACTTGGAAATGCAAAAGAACGCTGCTAGAGGTAATGAGTATTGGGAAGAAATTGCATAATTTCCACCTTTAAATAATTTTAATATAATATTATGAGAACAAAGTTAGAAGTCCTTTGATATAAATCGAATCCCTGATTTCTTTTTTTTTTTATTATTATTTTCTTTTCTTTTATTGTTTGTGAAATATTTAATATACAAATGTGATGATGCAAAGAAGAAAGGAAGAAACAGATATATCTAATTAAAGTTCAAAGTCTCAACAGAGTACAAAGGCACCGACTTTTTAACTGATCCAAAGACATTGGCCTTACCATCAATAGCCTCTAAGACACTCAATAATTGTTGGTTACCTTGTAAAGTTTGCACCTTATCTTCAATCAAAGAGATCAATTCCTCAATGTATGTTTCATCCTTCCACATAAGAATACCGTTTGAATCAATTAACAATGAAACCAATTCAAACCCATAATCCAATTCTATGATCTTAGCAATGATACTCTGTGTTTGTAAATTCTTTAACACAAGTTTATCCTTTGGGAATTCCAAAATTCTCGTAATTAGATCCTTGAAGATCTCTGCGTTATCTGTTTCGTTCAACTCTGTGATTAATTCGGAAAGAGAAATATTAGAGGTAACGATAGCTTGACGTAATAAACGTGGTGAAGAACGTAGCTTTGTTAAGAGACCCTCCGGAAATTGTGGAAATAATGGATGTGTTAATAAGTAAGTCATGATACGTTCTGGGAATTGAGATGATCCGACAAAGTTGGCAAATATGAAGTTCACACAACGAGTAATAAACCCAGATGTAACAATACGGTCTGATTCGGTGTAATATCCTTGAGAAGCGTTCAAGTATGAGTATAGTTTCTTATCAAAATCAAAGGCAGATAATTTGGAGTCGAGGATTTCCTCAATTGGTGATTTCGTACAGGTGATGTTTAAAATCGAAGGAACTTCATTGATAACCTCAGGTTCCCTTTGTTGCTTACCAATAGAGTCACGAATAGTGTTAGAATCTAGAGTATAAGACAAGGCAGCAATCTCATTGCCTCTTGAGATCGTCATGAAGTTCTGATAAGTCTGATTAATAACACCAGCATTATTACGTAATGGTTTCTCAATAGATAGGATAGAATGAATATCCTTCGTAGAAGCAACAAATGCTAACTGAATCTCGAAACGAACATTGACGAGATGAATTCCCTTAGCTGTGGTGACTAACAAACGATCCTTAGCTGGACATGTAATACCAACCACTGTGCCTTGCTTAATGGAGAAATGAGAGTCTAAATTGATACTCTTCAATTGAGTGAAATGTGGCAACTGGTAACTGACAACTTCATTGTTCTGGACAAAGTATTGATATAGAACACCTTCGCTGACATCGTACTTATAGGAAAGGTCATTACCACCAGTATGTTCGACAATCTTGGAGTTGATTTCCACACCGTTAAAGTTGATTAATCTATAGTTGAGCTTTGTTAAGTGGTTAGCCTTAGAACGGGATTTGGAATGGGATTTCTCGATGACTAAAAAGATTTCCTGTGGAAGATACTTGACGTATTCAGCAACGTAAAGAGCCTTGATTGACCATTTGGTTTCGTAGTTAGAGAGATCTAGGCACTTGATTTCTTCTTCTGTGATGACGATGAGTGAATTAGTTGGTAAATGGACCTTGGTGGAGATGATCTTACTGTTAGTAGACATTTCATGGACTAACTCGGAGTCGTTTGGAAGAACTTTTAATGTTTGTAAAGTGTGACGTTTCTTGGACTTGTCAAAGGCACCAACGATGAAGAATTCATCATTTTCTTCAACGAGTTCTTGCATTTGTTTAAGTTCTACTTCGTCAGCATCTTTAACATCTTCATCTTCTTCATTATTTTCCTCTTCTTCTGGCTTTTTCTCTTCACTGTCAACATCCATCTTGTCTTCATATGCACTTTCTTCTTCACTATGTTCAGCGCTCTTAACCACCTGTCTCTTAACCTCGTAATGCTCGATACATTGAACTGCTAAACCTGGAGAAACAGATTTCGACCAGATCAAACGAGGACTAGGCTTCAAGATATATTTGGACACAGAAGAACCAGAGACACCAAGTTTAAGATATTCGGAGTCGGAATCAGACGTGATCTGGACCATGGATGCTAGGTCACTGGAGACCCTTGGTAGTTTGGTTAATTGATAGATTTCAGTGAGTGACATTGTCTTTACACTTTAAACTCGTATTAAAAAAAAGGATATCGGGTGAGAGGATGGGTGTAGGGTAGTTAATCTTTGTTACAGTTGGCCTATATTCTAGTTTTTTTTTTTTTTGCAAAGGCTTCCTTACTATTTTTTGTTTGACCGATGCGATAATTTTTTTTTTCTTCTGTACCTACTATTTTGGTTTGCGCACTATGAGCGATGGGACATGTGACAGCTTGGAAATTAATTTACGCAACTACTTGTAAGTTATATGATAAATAGGACCTTTAATAAAAAAAAACCGAAGTTTTATTCCTAAGAGATAATGAACTCCCAACAGACCACCCCAACAGTTGAAGATCGTCTAGCCAAACTAAAACAGTTGCAGAAACGTAAGGCACAATCGTCTAAAACCAACCGTCGTGAACTATTCCATGAACAAAAGAAGAACAATTTAAATAAACTACCCCCATTAGATCAAATACAACATGAGACTGATGACAAGAATAAAGAAAAATTACAAAGGCTTAAAAACTTAGATTACACCTTAGAAGAGTCGGAGGAATGGGAACAGAAACAGCAACAAAAGAGAGAGAATCAATCGAATTCTGGTTTCCAGGATTATTCTCAATTAGCTGAACAAGCTTATCGTAAAGAAGTATCACATCTTTCCAAATCAACGATAATGAAACAAGATTCTGGTCAACCTCTTTCAAAACCAAAAACCAAACAACTGAACCAAAATACACAACTAACAAACTACAACTCCATTTCAACTGACGAAGAAGATGATGAGACCGTCGAAGACTTTACTAATAAACCATCTAAACAAGCCATAGATAATCTTGCATCTTCACTAAAGACTGCTAGAGATCGGAAATATAAATCAAGATTACATCAAAGGGCAAAGAATGAAGCTCAAGGAGAAACTGTCATTGGCGGAAGTACCAAAGAGAGAGATTTTAATTTGAAATTGGAGAGATACTTTGAATCAAATAAAAAGTCTTAGACAAAAGCACCTAGCAACTGTGAGGAATATTGTATATCCTATTTTTACCTTTTATCTTTTATTTTTTGCTTTTTTAAACAGTATGGCTAAAAACCTAAATAGTTTTAATTAACTTATCTTATTAGTAGATATATAAATTGAAACTCTACATTACCCTGTCGAAAGGTATCGCGCGCGCGTGTGTGTGTTAAATGGACGAAATCTACTTGACTCGGCGGAAAATGAAAACAAAAATATAGGCTTAATGCCAGAAGGATTGGAGAGAAATTGGTCTTATTAAAAAAAAAAAAAGATCACACATTTCCATTGTCACCTTCACGTTTTTTTTTTCGATTTTTATTAAAATTTATTAGGTCTCTTTGGTGGAGAATTTATTACAAATTCACCCATTCAATTTCTAAAATCTTGCTACGTTTTATTTTGCTTGAGGAAATTTATTTGCCGCCAATATTACAGTAATATTTTATTTGTCGTCAAATTCCCCACCTCTCCAACAATAAAGATAAATTGCCCTTAAATTACACATTACGAGACATATTTTAAATAGAAGATCAGTGGAAAGTTACAAACATACAATGCCTGCCATCTCAGACGACGAAGGATCCAACCATTCTGGTTCAGAAAACGAATCCGGTGATGATCTACGTCCATCCAATGCCAACGAAGTTTTTGATTCTTCTGAAGAAGAAGATGAAGACGACGAAGACCAGCTTAGAGAAGAAGGTAAAGGCTGGATCGTTGACGAAGATGATGAAGATGAAGAAATCACAAGGAAAAAAAAGAGAAAACATAGAAAGAGAAAAGCGGAAGAAAGAAAGAGAAAGCAAAAACAACAAGAAGAAGAAAACGACTTGTTGGATGAAGATGATTTGGACTTACTTATGGAGAACTCTGGTGCCAAACGTCCTTCCCCCTCTGGCTCTTCTTCTAAAACACAATTCAAAAGATTGAAAAGAGCCACAGCCATTGAAGAGGATGATGAAGACCACCAACATTCTGCCACCGCCACTTCTGCCACTTCAAGATCATCAAATACAGACGCCCCTAAGTCTGGTGGTCTACAAGATTTCTTTTCTGATGACGAAGATGCTGATGAAGCAGGCAATCATTCTGATGGACCTACGCATTCCAATCATACAGTTTCATCCCGTTCTTCAAAAAACGTTTCTTCACACCGTTCAGCCATTGATGAACTAGATGATTTTATTGAGGAAGATGACTTCTCCGACATGGATGACGACCAAAGAGAACAAGAACGTGAAAGACGTAAACAGGAACGTCTCCAGCCTACTGAAATCACCGGTATTGATAGTGATCGTGTTAATGAATTGTACGATATCTTTGGTGATGGTGACGATTATGCTTGGGCTTTACAAATGGAAGAAGACGACATTAACGTCGGTGGACAAGGTTATGATGGCGAAGAAGGCACTAGACCTCAATTGCATGATATTTACGAACCGGAAGAATTGAAGGCTCGTATGTTAACTGATGGTGATAAAATCATCAGAGACACCGATGTTCCTGAAAGATTCCAAGAATACCGTCGTAATATCAAACACTACGAGATCGGAAACGATGAATTTGAACACGAAAAACAATGGGTTGCTTATATGCTTGCCACTGAAAAGCAGATCGAATATCAAAACGGCTCCGACTTTTCAGAAGCTGTCGCTAAGGTTCTTACGTTCATCGTCAAACAAAACTTCGAAGTTCCTTTCATTCATGCCCATCGTCGTGATTACTTGTTAAAGACCACTATCATAGGTGAAGGTGATGACATGCATACTCAGGTTGATACATTGCTTACTGAAAATGACTTGTGGCGTGTAGTTCAATTGGATATTGACTTCCACTCCTTGACTGAGAAACGTAAACGTGTTGTGGACTTACAACAAACATTGAAGGTTGACGATGATACTTTGAACCATTTTATTGACAATGCCAACTCTGTCACACAGTTCCAAGATGTCAATGACTATATCAACTTCATCTATTCTGAAGAATTGAAAGACATCAACCGTAAGAGTTCCAAGACCTCTATTTACGAAAAAGTCAGAAACAACAAGCTTTTTGAAATGGTCCGTGCAATTGGTATTAAGGCTGGTGATTTCGCCATCAATGTTGAAACTTCGACAAAGCATCAGATCCCATCTGATTACGACAAGGATCCACTCACTTTGGCTACCGAGATCTGCTCAGATGAATATTCCTTGTTTGCCAAGCCTCAACAAGCTATTGAGGTAGCCAAACATTACTTTGCTGAACAATTATACAACGACATGAGAATGAGAAAACATTTACGTGATATTGCTTACAGCTGTACGCTTTCAGTCAAGTTGACCACTCAAGGTAAGTTGAAAATCGATAAGAATTCTCCATTTGCTGACTTAAAGTACTCTGTTAATAGAGATTATCTTTCTTTGAAAGCTAAACCTGACTTTTTCCTTCGTATGCTTAAGGCAGAAGAGTTGGGTCTTATTCAAATCATCTTTTCTTATTCACATGATGATATCTTGCATTTGTTATCTCCTTTTATTCTTTCTGAAGGTCAATCAGATATTGCTATGAAATGGAACGCATTTAGAACTGATGCCTTATCTCAAGCTTTAAAGAAATTGTTACCATTGGTTCAATTGAACTTTAAGGAGGAATTGCGTCGTGATTGTGAAACTTTGTTATTCACTGAAGTTCGTTCCAAATTCGTTGGTAAGTTGGATCAAACTCCATTAGAAGTTAAAGGTTTTCCAAAGTCTTATGTCCCAAGAGTCTTTGCCATCACTGCAGGTAATGGTAAGTTCGGTGCCGATGCTATCATTGGCTGTCTTTTAGAATCATCCGGGAAAGTTGTTGATACTTTCAAGTTCATTGAAAATCCAATCAGAAGAGTCGCCATGGCTAACGAATCTCTTTTTGCTGACCATTTCTTGGAAGTTATTGCTGAAACTAGACCAGATGTTATTGCCATTAATGGTTTTAATGCACAGACCCACAAATTGTACAGAATCATTTCTGAATTACTAACTGAACATAACGTTAAAGTCTATCCACGTGACGAAGACGGAAACTACTACAACGAATCAGAGGCTAATGAAAAGTTAGAAGTTGTCTATATTAACGATGAAGTCGCCTCCAGATATCAACATTCTCAGCGTGCTAAGGAAGAATTCCCAGATAGATCCATTTTGGCCCGTTATACCATTGCATTGGCCCGTTTTGCCCAATCGCCACTACTTGAGTATGTCAATCTGAAAGAAGATGTTATTAGTTTATCCATCCACCCTCATCAAAATTTATTGCCAGAAGAAAGACTTCGTGATGCTATTGTCACTTGCTTTGTTGATATTGTCAATATGGTGGGTGTTGATATCAATCAATGTGTTTCCAATTCGTATTTGGCAGCAATGCTACCATACGTTGCTGGTCTTGGTGAGCGTAAGTCTTCTGGTTTATTGAAAGCAGTCCAACAACATCCTTTGTTTTCTCGTCAAGCTCTAATCACAAATCCAAGTATTCGTATTGGTTCTGTTGTTTTCCTTAACTGCTCATCCTTCTTGAGAATTCCACAGCACAAGTCTGCATCTTTGAGAAGTAATGATGTCATTGAGGCTCTTACACCTTTAGATGATACCAGAATCCATCCAGAAGATTACGCCTTAGCCGAGAAGATGGCTGGTGATGCTTTGGAATTGGATGAAGAAGAACTTGAAGAGTTGAAGAATTCTGAATCTGGTGAGACAGTCATTGATCGTTTATTCGCCCAACCAGAATATAGTAAATTATTGAATGCTTTGATTTTGGAAGAATACTCTCGTCAATTAGAACAAGAGTTCAATAAGAAGAAGCGTGCTACGTTGCAATTAATCTTGGAAGAACTTGAGGATCCTTTCTTTGATATCCGTTCGTCTTTCAGAATGATGAACACTGAAGAAGTCTTTGAGAACCTTACTGGTGAGACTCCAGCCACCTTGTTTAATGGTGCTGTTATTCCAATCAAAATTAGAAGTGTTGGTAAGTATGATGTATCCGGTTTCACAGCTTCTCAGATCTTCGCTAAGACTGAAGAACGTAAAGCCAGAGAAAGCGATGATATACGTGATCTATCTGCTATTTATTCGATCGGACAATCCGTCGCTGCTAAGGTCACCAATATTGATTATCAAAATTTCCAAATCAACATCTCCTTACTTAAGGAAGACATCTCCAACCCAGTTCAAGCTTTATCCTTTGACAAATCTGAAAACTGGGATATTCAAAGAGAATTTGCAGACTTGGAAGAAGAAAGATCCAAACAACGTCAAGAAGAAACTCAAACAAGAACTTTACAACATGCTAAGTTCAAGAATCTCAATGCCAGGGACGCAGAAACAGAGCTTTCTCATCGTGAAGATGGTGAATGTGTTATCAGACCATCCTCCAAAGGTCCAGATCATCTAGCTATCACATGGAAGGTTTCTCAAAACTTATACCAACATGTGGACGTTATTGAGAAAACAGATCCTCAATACGGTAATTATTTCATCATCGGTAAGGAATCGTATCAAGACATAGACGAAGTTATCCATTCCTATGTTGGCAAAATGTCGAAATTAATCCGTGAGATGACAACTCATGAGAAATTCCGTACTGGTTCTCGTGATGAGGTCATGACAAAGTTGGAGAACTTCTCAAGGGCCAATCCTAACAAGGCTTCCTACGTCTTTGCTTGGAACCATAAAAGACCAGGTTGGTTCTTGCTAATGTTCAGATTAAATGGTAAGGAAGGTACAAAGGCTCAGTGTTGGAACGTTAAGGTTGAACCTAATGGGTATGTTTTGAATCAATATAATTATCCAGACATGACAAGGTTATGTAATGGTTTCAAAACTTTGGTTATGACTAAGGCTACTACTAGCAGACGTCCGGGTCCTAATAATAATGCTGGTGGTTCTACTGCTCAAGGTAACCGTTCTAGTTATCATCAGGCGTATGGTGGTCAACAAGGGTACGCTGCTCCTAACTATTGAGGTTTGATAACTGCCAAAAAAAAGAGTTTGAGGTGGAATGATGTTCTGTATTTTAGTGGTTTTTTTTTTTCAATAATTTATAATAAAAGAAGAAGAAAGAAAGAAAGAAAAAAAGATATAAACGCATTGGATGTGAGTACTGTATATTTTAACGTAGTCAAGTTATACTAATTAACAACTATATTAAAAAAATTGATTTTAAATATAAATATTAACAGGAAGCATCTAGTTATATCACTGTTCTTCTAGGAAATGTTTTTTTTTTTTGGGTTTATGGAGTCTTAGTTTTGTTCGCACCGCGCATAAAACTGCACATAATAGAAATCTTTACTCTAAAACTTTTAATAACTAACCAAGTGGTGTTGTATAAAAATTACTAACAAACTTATATTGTGGTTTATTTCCAAATTCCATTATAGCCGTTAATTCCAAGATTGATCTCAAAGCTAAACAAAATTTGTGCCGACCGGCAATTCAAAAAAAAAAACTTATTGAACTTTCTTTTTGATTTGTAATACACCAGCCACATAAACTGCAAGTATCTGTAGCAAAAAGTTTATAAACTTTATATAGCAATTTCCATAATTTTGGTCTTAAAATTTGTATAAATTGTAATCTATTTTTTCCCCCTCAAAAAAAAAATTCAAAAAAGTGTAGAAAACCATTTGAACATAATAATTTATTAATTAAGAACAAACACAAATCTTAGATTGAACAATTTAAATACACAATTTCAATTCCGTATTCTTAACAATGTCTCAACAACAAGCTGCCGTCATCGCTAAAGAACCAGTTCAAGGTTCCCTTACTGAAATTACCACCATTCCAGTATACGAACCAAACGCTGATCAAATCCAAATCAAGACTGTTGCCTTTGCAGCTAATCCAACCGATTGGAAACACATTGTCTATCAACAAGGTGTTGCTGGTGATTTGACCGGTTCTGATGCTTCTGGTGTCGTTGAAAAAGTTGGTGCTAACGTCACAGGCTTTAAGAAAGGTGATATTGTTTCTACCTTTTCACATGGTAACTATTGTAAGGAAAGAGGTAACTTTGCAGAATATATCCTTGCTGATCCTTCTACTACTTTGAAGTATGATTCCTTAAATGAAAACTCATTACCTGTTGGTACCACTGCTTCTGGACCAATCAACACTTTTGAAGGTGCAGCTTCTGTTACTTTGGGTTTAGTTACTATTGTTCTTTCCTTCGCCGGTAACTTGAACATTAAGGCCGAAGATAAGGGTAAGTACATCTTGATCTGGGGTGGTGCTACTGCAACTGGTACTTTAGCTATTCAAATTGCCAAGTTGGGGTTTGGTTTAAAGGTTGTTACTGTTGCTTCTCCAAAGCATCATGAATTTTTAAAGTCAATTGGTGCTGATTTAGTATTCAACTATAAGGATTCTGATGTCTCTGAACAAATTGCAAAGGCTACGAATGGGGATATTAAGTATGTCTTTGATACTGTTTCTGAAAAGTCTTCCTTCCAAGGTGCTTACGATGCCTACAAGACAGCTAATGGTCCAGTTAGAGTTGATGATCTATTATTCCTTGGTGAAAAGGATTTGGATATTGATGCTTCTGTCACTAAGAACTTTGAAATTGTTTCGCCAACTTTAGCTTACTGTGCCAACGGTGATGATGTCACTTTATTTGGTGGTAAGTTTAAATCAGATGAAGAAACTTTAGAAAGATATATCAAGTTCTGGAATGAACAAATTCCAATCATCTTACCTCAGATCAAGCATACTTCATTAAAAGTCCTAAAGGCAGGTTTGGAATCTACTAATGAAGCTCTTGATTTATTACAATCTAATAAGGTTAGTGGTGAAAAGGTTGTCTTCAGATTGAATTAAAGGGGACTTTATCGTTAGTGGGAAAGGAGATGTTGAGGGGAGTAACAATTGTGTAAGAACTTAAATTAATGAACTATAGAAAAATCAATCTGACGAATTAAAAAAAAAGAAGCCAATATGTGGGTGACTTGCCTGAAATATTGAGATTGCTTTCAATTGTTGATATATGTAATTGTTTATGTAATTCAACATATTTTTTAAAAAAAAATTCAAAGCTTTGAAAGTTTGATGACAGACAAAGCCTCCATATGCCTGTAACCGCGGTCCCTAGACCTCGTTCGCCCAATTGATCGACTTTTTTGGGCGGAGGGCACCCGGTCAGAAGACTGAACTTGCCCATCGTACGGAAGGTAGTTCAAGGATTTGGTCTAGGACTCTAGGCAGAGATTCTGAAAATCTAAGCAGGCCCTAACCCGTATGTTAGGCAAAGCATCTTTCAAAAGTCAATAAGTACAGACGGACGGGACAGCCCTGTTGATTTTAGTTTATTGGATCAACATAAAAGCATATATCGATTTTTTTAATGAAATTAAAAATTTGTTGATCTAAACCTGGGGTAAAAAGATTGATCTAAATGGTCTTTTGTAAGCCTAATAACAAGGATTTATATATGAATAAACACTAAGATCGTTATAGTAGTTGTCCTCCCCGTACTGATTGGCCACATTTGGTTTAGCGCCTCACCGCGATAATATTTAGAAAGAATAATTTAGTTTACGTTTTGCGTCGAAAACTTTTATAGGTATAGATAAGGTTTCTCCATCGATACAAATCAAACTTATTCATCTTTTTTTTTTTCAATCCATCTTCAAAGTACCACTCATATGGAACCCCACAAAGCTTAATACACCCCATATAGTGCTATGAACAATTCAATACCACAAGCGACAGCCTCTATTCCAGTAGGCCTAGAGCTTGATAAACAAAGAGTCTCAGTTCTTCTTCTGATTAACACCATTCTAATCCAAAAAGCTGTCGAAATACAAAGACAGATACAGGAGTTAACACAACAGCCTACCATTACTTCTATCAATCCAAAACTTGCAGAACTCCTACAGCAAATACTGAAAAGACTGCATGCCAATTTAACTTGCATAGGTGAACTTTCAGAGAAACAAAACAAACCTCATGATTTACACTTACAACGTAGAGAGATCTTCCCAGGAATCCTGGTGACAATACCTGATTTGATCGAACTTAATGAACCTTATAACCGACTACGCTTACTTTTTCCAGCTGGTGTGGCGTTGTTACAAAGACAGAATAATTCAGATCCAAAGCAGCAGCAGTTTATGTCTGTACTTGGACAAGCTTCACATCAACAATCTCCGTTGTCTCAACCACCAATCAATAACCAATTTCAACAGCAATATCAGCCTAGTCCTGCTTCACAATCGCATCAACCTGCTTCTTTGACAAACCAGCCTCAACCAATACAAAGTCAATTCCAATTAACACCCCAATTCTCTCAACAACAATCACAAATTCAGGATCATTTCCAGAGGCAACAACAATTAAGAATGTTACAACAACAGCAGCAGCATAAAGAGCAACAGCAATTAGGATTTCAAAACTCTCCAACTCCACAGAATTTGAACATGCAGATGGGAATGAATTTAAACACAAACATGCCTTTACAACAGCAATCACTCCAACAGAATACACAACCACCACAGATGCAACAACAGGGTTTCTGGTGAAGTGATACATTAATCTAGACTTAATTTAATTAATAAGATGTAATAAATATATATAAAGTTTATATATATATATATATATTAATTCAAAGTTTGGACACATTTTGTAACAGCAACCCCATCAATTTCTCCGTCAGCATTAACTCCCTTCTTTATCTCAGTTTCATAAATCAAACCAAACTTGCCAATGTAATGACTATGACTAATATTAGGCACCGATAAATTATACTGTTGTTTCCAAAGTGGACTTTGTTGAACATATTCCAAATATTCAGGAACACAACCAGGACACAAGACATTATCAGCAAAGATCATCGAACCTTTGGAAATCAAGCCTAACGATTCAACTAGACGCAAGTCAGGCAAGTAATGATGTTTCCAATGGTCGATGAATAATAAATCGATTTGAGAAATTCCAAACCTTTTGCAAGTTTGTTCGATATGAGTTGAAACTTCTCCATAAATGATGTGAATCATATCGGAAAGATTGGCAAGTTTAATTATTTGCATCGCGATTTCATAAAACTTTGGGTCTGATTCGAATGTAAATATTTTAAATTCACTATCTATTCCACTATTATATTGTGATTTTTGAATTTTTTTCAATTCGATGGCAAATAAGATGGAACTGTACCCAATATATGAGCCGAATTCAAAAAGATTCTTTGGTTTACAGTCTTGCACTTCTTGTCTGATGTTGGTCCCTTTAGTTGGTCCAACTTTTATGAGTTTTTCTTTGCCCTCCGGAAGTTGTGAGTAGTAAAGATCAATCTCTTCGATTATTTGTTCAGGGTGGTTTTGAAGTTTTTGCTTTTTTGAAAGAAGGTGTTCTAATAATTTAATCTCATGAATATGGTTATTTGCTCCTTCGTTGTTGGTCAGATATGGCATTTTTATTTTGTGTGTGTGTGTCTTTTCGGTTAACAGTTTAATTGTATAATATTTAATTTTTGTAGTTGGTAAAGTTTCTAACCAAAAGTAAGTTCCCAAGAGGATCTTTTATACTTTTTTTTTTTCTTTAAATTATTGATCTTTAGCAAGGAACACGCGACTTATTCCAAGTAGCGCTAATAATTGGCTATTATTATATTTGGACTAATTAAAATTCAAGCCGATTTTTGCACAGCGGGCCGTAGGGCTATGCACCCCAGGTTTTGTGTGTGTGTGTGTGTGTGTGTGTGTTTTCCGGCTATTTGTGACAATTTTGGTGAACTCCTTTTTTTTTTGGATCTCGTCTAAACAAAAATTCAACTTATGCCGAGTTCCATGCAAATATGTTAAGTCTTTGAATTTAAAATATTAATTACAAATTAAGAGCACGATACGAACCAGTTAAGAAATTCTCTTCTATTTATAACTAAATATAAAATTGCTAATTAGATCGTATTAATATCTGCACTGATTATTTTTCAATATATTACCAAAGAAAAATTAATAAAATGTGTAAATATATAATATTTATATAAATATGAAATTATATCTAAAAAAAAAAAATTAATAATATACAAAAATTAGACAAAAAAGATATTTCAATTTATTTAATCTCTTTAAATTTTTTATTTAAATTCATATACAAAAAAAAAACTACTACAAATAATGGTTGTTTATGGGGTAACTATGGACTAGAATTAGATTTATTGTTGTTAAATATGATATGAGTTAGGCTAAAACTAATTTTGTATTACTTATGGACTTGATTTATCTGAGATATTTTTCTACATGAAAATGTCAGCTACATCTGCGTCAACCCTTAAAGTAGCTTGCATAATGCAAACAAATAATATATATTAATTTACTAGTAATAAGTACCCACTAGAAGTAAACTCTACATGTTAAATAATAACACACAATATCTATTATTGAATAAATAAATAATTAAATATATATATATAAAACCCAGAAACAACCCAATTCATACGAAGAAAAAAAATCATCTTTTAATTTCACCGTTTCTCTTCATTTCCATAGCCCTTTTATATGGTGGAGCAGTAGGACCTTGAACAGGATCCAAACTGATTCTATTGATATCTGTTTCCAAGGTATAAGTAGCGTCTGAATCATAACTAGCCAAATTACCACAAGCGACAAAAGGAGCAACGTTTCTTTTTTCTTCTTCGTATTCCAGATCGTCTTTCAGTTCATATCTACCAATATTGGCACCTCTGAAGAAATCTTCAGTGGATACATTTGGATCTAAAGTAGGTTTCCATGTGGAACTTGGCTTATAGCCCAAACAAACAATAAAAGCTTCTAACGATGTCCCTCTGGAAGATCTTGGCTTAGCACAGATGACCTTTTCGAAAAGAAACCCCAATTGAGAGTACATCAAATCGATATCTCTACCTCTGAAAATTTTAGCGACGAAAGTACCACCTGGTCGTAAAAGGCAAGTTGTCAATTGTAAAGCAGCCAAGATCAATTGAGCTTGAATATATTCATCTAAATCATGCAGACCTGTGACATCTGGAGCACCATCACTACAGACAAAATCAGCAGGTTCACCACCAAAAATCTCAAGAATCTTAGAAAGTGTTTTTGGATGTGTGATATCGGCTTGTAAAGTAGTGACTCCATCAATAGGAGCCATAGGTTGTAAATCAACAGCGACGATTTTTGGGGAGACCTCGCTATCTTTGTTGGTTTCATATATTTCTCTGGAAAGTACTTGAGACCATGAGCCTGGAGCAGCACATAGATCCACAACTCTTCTAACGCCTTTGAATAATTGAAATTGATCGTTCAATTGAAGCAATTTAAAGGCTGATCTGGCTCTCCAACCTTCTTCCTTAGCCTTTCTGTAGTACAAATCTCTCTTATCTTTACTACTTTTACCCATTTCTAACCCCCTCCCAAAACTTAGGGTGATATATCTATAATTAATTAACCCAAAAGGGTATCTCTTCCATCATTTACTCATCATAATTATGCCTATGTTTTTGTTTTTTTCCTAATTCCAAAAATTTTCCATACTAAAAACCAACAACCGGAAAAGGAAATAAGTGCGCGCGTATTGAAATATTTTGTTCGAAACGTTGGAAAAACAGAAGTTAATAATGGAAAATAGCCATTTTTTAAGATTGAAACAAAAAAAGAAAATTCAATTTAAACGACTTGTTTCTCCATATATTTTCGAGAAAAAACACACAAACATGCTAAGAAACACTATAAGTAGAGCTAGCATAACTGCTCGTACTTTCACCACATCAGGTAAGCTTCTTAATGCTCAAGCCAGTAAGATTGATACCAAACATTCAACATCTATCAAATCCCAAGATTTCGAATATAAGCCACAAGTTTTCACAAAAGAAGAAGTTCTGGCTACCACAGGCACACCATTTCCAGTCAATGTCGAACTAAACTACTATGCACCACTAAGACACGAGAAGAGACACGGTGACTTGGTCGCTGAAATCCAATTCCGTGCTTATGATCATGAAAATTTGGATTTCCTTGGTGATTTCGCCTTAAGAGCCGCTTATTACCTAGACATTCCAGTCAGTGGTGTGTTCCCATTGCCAACAAGAAGAGAAAGATGGACTGTTATCAGAGCTCCTTTCGTGCACGCCAAATCCAAGGAAAATTTCTTAAGATTAACACACAAGAGATGTATCAAGGCTTATGATGCCACCCCTGAAGTCATCGATTTATGGATCTCTTACTTGGCTAAGCACAGTAATGCTGGTGTTGGTATCAAGGTGACTACTTACCAAAGAGAAGGGTTAGATTTCCATGAGAGATTAGATAACACTGATTTAAAGAGTTTGGTGATGGAAGTTGAGAACTCTTCAAAGACTGCTGTTTCAAAGAGAGTTCAAGAGTTATTGAACGATCCTGTTTTCAAGAAGCATTTAGGACAGGGGCAAGAATCTGTTGAACAGGCTCATTCAGAAAATAACAACAACAAGCAAATAGAAAATTAAATTATCAAGGGTTTGAATTGTATTCATGTACATGTATATATATATATATATTTATAATTAACAATTACTACACTGAAAAATTTGCTAGCCGTACATTTCCCAATCGTCTTCCTCTTCTTCACTATCTTGAGGCAATTCCTCAAACTTCTTCTTCTCCATGATGTTCTTCCTACATAGAGGACAAGTACTATGAACCTTTAACCAAGGAGCAATACATTCCAAATCAAATCTATGATTACCTTCACAAGGCAATCTAACTACTAAAGGATGTGGATCATCAAGGAAATCATTCGTACAAATGGAACATGTTTGATCAGATTTTAATGTTTTTTTAGGAACCCTTTCTAACGAATCTATGAATTCTTGAGATACACCTTCGATATCTCTTTGATTAGATAATTGATCCAAAAGTGATTCTCTCATTGGTAAGTCTTGTAATAAAGTCATAGCTCTTGCGAATTGTTGTGCTTGAGACTGACTAATTTCTTCACCATCTGATCCTACTAAGGTTTGATCTGGTACTTCAAGTGTTCGATTCGACTCAGTACTTTCGCCTGTGAAAAGATTGGATAGCATTGTGGAAAGCGTTTCATGGGATCTTTGAGGAAGTTGGGCGTTGTTGAAACCTCGCTGTCTGGCTTCTTCAGCTTCTTGTTCTCTCACATTATGTTCTTCTAAAGGTAATATGATGGGTAGTTAGTTTTGTAGAAACAAATTGCAAGAAAAAGAAAAACACAAAGTTTAAGATAAACCACACATACCTTCGTATGTTGACATAATATATCTTGTTTTAATATATTGCAATTCTTGCTTTAATTGTTTTGCCTTCCAATATCAATAGGCATTTTTTAAAAATTACAAATTAAGAGTCTTTGTCCTGCCAGATTTAATCGGGCTAATATTTAAATCTATGGGGCCCGAACGGGCGTGGCCATAGCAGACACATACTGATATATTTCCGTTTCTGGGGCGGTACAATTACATAATTTACAGCTTATGAAAGTGGGAGAGGAATTATTTTTTATGAAAGAACAACAATAGATCGATACTACTTGTTTCTGATATATGTATTAACCTTTTTTTTTTCAATATATATAGAATTACCAATCTTATTCAGATGAAAATACCATATTTAATCACTCTAATTTTAATCTATGTCAGCTCATTTACCAAATTATCCAACGCCATCTATTGTGGATTCATTGATGAACAAAGTACAATATCTATATCCCTCAAGACTTTCCCCAAAGAACAAGTCAGACTTTTGGTATACAAATACTCAGATGTAACGGATAACGCTCAGATGATTGGATGGTCTTTTAATATGGATTCACCCTTGATTGATTGTCAACAGACTTCTCGAAATGACGATGAAGAGTTTAAATTTCGTTGTTCTTCCTTTGATGAATTACATAAGACAAGGGAATTAGATAATAACCTTGTCATTTTTGTTCCATTAAAAGATTTAAATTATCAATATAATGCTACCAGTAAAGGGTTTTATTGTGCCCAATTAGATTCTAAAGATGTTGGTCATACTTTAACTTTCCAAAGTTCGAACCGTACTGTGACATCATTTATTGTTCATTATGCTTCTTATCCAATATTCTTTATGTTCATACCCATTATCATTGCAATTTATTACAAGATCAACTTGGACATTACTTATATCTCCATCCAAGTGATGTTTTATGCTATCATTACGACTTATTCATATTCCGTTGCTAAATATTTCAGATCGTTCTTTATTGATTTCATCTTAATTGTATTTCAAAGTTTGGTAGATTTAGGTTCCTTAGCTTATATATTCACTACACTTACAGAGAGGGCAAATTTAGAAGCTCAAGGAGAAAATAAAAAATGGCTAATTTTGGGAATGGTTTCAAGATTCGCTACAATGGTTATCATCTTTGGTGTTAGGATTATTGATCCGATGGCTGATCAGATTTTGGGACTAAGTCCATTGGATAGCTTTAGCAAAGCGTATATGGTGCTTTGTACAGCTATTTTTGGTGCTTCTTACGTTGCCTTTCTTTATAAGGGAATTGAGGTTCATAAGAGATTTGAGGATCAAAAAGAGATATATTCAACGTTGGTTTTATTGTTTGGATACCCGCTTATCTACACATTCCTTTGGGTTATTATTCATTTATTTGTATGGATGAAGAATTACCAATTCTTAAATAACTTTGTGGATGATTGGTTTGCTATGGGGGCTTCAATGTTGGATAATACCAGTTATTTAGTGTTTGTTTCTTTGTTGGTTTATATTCATTGGGAAAAGCCGCCAAGATATTCTTCCCAAGAAGACATAGAGTTACGTGAGAACTTAGTCTAGTCTTAACTATAATCAAGATTCTTTTTTTTTTTTTCTATCTTCTTTTTCATATTCATTATGTTTTTTTTAGCTTTATTAAGATTTATAAAAATTAATCTGTATTAATTATGTAGCTGCCAAATACGCACGGTCGATCTCGGCTTGATCTCGGCTTGATCTCGGCCCTTTGGCATATCTTTTTATTTTGTTTGTGTTTTTTTTTTTTTTT